>JAVQIZ010147972.1:0-27500 GCA_036023535.2 Galaxias brevipinnis | reverse complement strand
CCTGATAATGACAGAGCATGGACAGGGACAATTATACACCGCAGCACCAACGTCCTCATAGAGCAAGAGACACACGCGCGCTCGCTGAACAGACTAAAACACACACAGCACAAAAATTGAGAGAGAGAGAGAGAGAGAGAGAGAAAGGGTTGAAAGGAAAAATAGGGGAAGAGGGAGGGAGGGAAGAGTGAGAAAAACAGGTCTAGCAAGAAGAGAAAGCAGGATCATAAAAAAGCAGGACTGAGCTTGCAACTGTATGTGTGCCGCCCATTAAAATTAAGAAAGCCTAAGGAGAAGAATGGGAAAAGAGAAAAGCAGGTTGAGGAGAGATGACGCTCTTGGCAGGTGCGCAACAAGACACCTCTTGCTGTAAAACATATCATTGGCATGGTGTCAATTCTGACAATCTCTTTTGATTGGAAACAGGTAGCGCAGCAAACCGTAGCCTTGGATGCAGAGAGGGGAAAATGAAAGAAAGAGGGAAGAAATGTGGGGGAGTAGCTAATGGCAAAATGACTTGTCATTAACCCTGATTTGAAGTACTATGTTTGCCCCATCACCATTAGGACTAAGGAGCTCTGTCATTGCTCCTGGATCCATCTGTCCATCCCCTCCATTTAAAAAAAAAAAAAAAGACAGAAAACGCCATAAATAAAATGAGTAAATGTCCTCACAGAATACTGACATATTTATATCTCAGGGCATTAAGGAAACACAGTGTCTCCATAAAGTGTGCCAGGTACAAGAATGGGAGACTGTCGCATCATGCCCCTAATACCAAATCTCAGATTAAAGTCAACCCAGATTAGCAAGGCCTCTCATGTCCAACTAATCTCACATCCCCCCCAGCCCTCTAGGACTCCCTAATGATTTTCCATTGCAGAACTGATACATCAGCTTTTCAAAACATAACGTATACATACCTGCTTAGCTTCTGTACCTTGGGGTAAATCAGTTCACAGGTAACGATAGGATGATTGGACAGGAGGGTGGACGTATGGATGATGGGCCCTAGAGTCTCCCACGTATAGTGGCACAGCCACAGGTCGCTTCACGTCACATGTGCGAGCGTGCGTGCTTGTGTGTGTGTGTCTTCTGCGGGTGTATTTACCAGGTGCCAGAGACCAAAACTCATAGCAGTAGAATAACCGCAAGAAGATTCAACTTGCAATTGTTGCGGAGAGTGTGGGCTTAAATAGAACTGTCGCCACGGCAGCAATTAACAGCAAATTACGGCCCGCATTCACGGCAGAGAGATGAGTGTGAATAAAAGCTGCGTATGAGATATGTGAGAGTGTTGTGTTTACCCTGCCTTCCAGGTGGAAATGCGGTCAAGAGGTCTGCTTAAAAAAAGCTTTGTGAAACTGCAGTAGATGATAATGGTATAATACGGCTGTAAGTGGAGGAAAGCTTCAGGAGCAGGAGACGGTGGAAGAAGAAACTGAATGGGAGCCGGTCTTTTCTGTCATTACCGAGGCCCCATGGCTAATAGCATGGAAATTGGCCTGAAGGTTGCGATTGAAACTATTCCCTTACAGAAAGGTTGCCTGCTTTAAAGTGGTGAAGGCACACAGTGATGGCAGTGAGAGACTGAACTGGTCAAAGATCAATGTGCTTGTGAATCCAGGAGTAAGTGTGTGTGTGTGTGGGGGGGGGGGGGGGTATTCTTTTTACTAGTGATACGTCTTGCTGATCAGATCTCCACATAAACTCTTGTACAAACAGGATTGTGTTTTGGTTTCCCCCCCAAAAATGATGCTAGCAACAGAACAGTGGTGTTGCTAGGGAGCCCGCGAGCCTAGCCAGGCGATGATGCTTTATTGACGATTAGATAAAGGCACCAGGGTTTGCTTGTTTCCCACTGCAGAAACCCCCTTTACTTGAAGAGCAGTCAGACTCACGTCCCAAACCTGCCAGGAATTAGCTTAGCCAAAGCCCCGCAGTAATACCACAGCTCCCTTATCTAGTGTCACACTTTCCATTCCAAAGAGCAGAGAAAACCCAGCACAAAAAAATTATAAAAAAGACAGAATGATTTGGTAAGCTACTAAAAGATGGCGAGAGAAAGAGAGAGGGGGAAAAGAGAAAATGAAGCAGTAGTTGATTTAAGGATCAACAGAAAGAGACCGTGATGGAGAATTGCAGTTGCAGGAGGGGGCGGGACCAAGCCGTGAGCACCATCAGAAATATTCCTCAGTCTGCATGTTTTCAATCTGGTTTCAAGCAAGCTGTGTGCACGCATGCTCCCACAAACACACGCAGACCCAGACCACCGAGGCCTAGATTCACCATGGTAACAGTGCTGGTAGCCATCCATGAGATGGCCACGAAGCTTCAATAATATTTACATTATCTACTTGGCAACCACACGCTAGTCCTTTGTAGCTGCTGTTAACCTAAGAGCAAGGCAGTGCATTGACAAATGACAAAGGAATCAGCCGACCGCAGCAGAAAATCCATACTGCCTCAAGTGTGTGAATGTGTGTGTGTGTGTGTGAGAGAGAGTGTGGTTGTCGTCACACTAGCTGTGGGGGGCCTCAGTATGGACCACTCAGCATGTGCTCGCAAATGCACGTGGAGGTTGCATTTTTACTCCGGAGACAGGTCTTAATACAAGAATTCTCAACAAACCACACACTCCCACACACAAAGGCCCAGATGGGGAAAACCGTAGCGCAGAGAGAGATCATCACAAACAGCAAAAAAGGGAGATCGAAGGCAGGTACATCGCCACCCGCTAACATATCACATGGTGTCAGTGAAAGGGAGATGCCAACTAGGGACTACTTGTCAATCAGACACAGCCAGGCTGTTTGCCTCCCGACCACCTGGAAACGACAAGCCGACACAGGAAAACCGAATGCATTGAACCTTATTGTGAGAGAAGTTAGGGTTTGCAAAAAAAACACAAAAAAACAACACAACAAGCATGTTAACATGGAGGCGTTGTGCAATTTGTCTAAACGGTGTAAGTGATTGAGCATGTTGTCATCTCCACTCTGCCACTGGATTAGGAACTCCATTACAATGAACACTAATCTATTCGGTTCCATTAGCATCGCACTCATTACCACAAACACACACCCACGCAAACACGTACGCAGAAACGGTGACGCTGGAAACAAATGGAGCACGCAGGATGTGACTGACCTTTTGGCCTTTGTCTGGCTAGAGAGGTCACGCAGTGTGAGGAACATGCTTTATGAGGGAACGATTGATTCCTGCAAGCTCCGAAAAGGTGGGTGTAATCGTTCTCAGACAGACTTTCCACATTCACAAGAGATCCGTCTGCACGTAGACGGAGTGAGAATGATTTTGTTCGTCCATGTTGATCTGGCTTCAGCTGACACGCGGTGAAATGGGTGCTGCAATCAGAAGTGAACATGCTGGCACGTCATCACAGTCATCCATTAGCCCTGGCATCTGTACAATCTCTTCAAACCGTGGAGAGAACGGGTGAGAAAAAAGAAACTGAAGAAGAGGGAAAAGATAGTCGGCTTTTGGGAAGGAGGCATGCTGTCATGAATGTTCAAATTCCCACAGTTCACAAGAAAAGGCCCAATTATTAACATACAGAGACTTCCTGCACTGACATCATTAGCGAGCAACCAGTGGCAATTATGCTAAAAAGGCTGTTATGGGGATACTTAGAAGTTGCTGTTTGATTCCTCCCCTCTATTGTTGTACTACCAGGGTGTGTGTGTGTGTGCACGCATGTGTGTGTGTCTGGAAAAATTGCTGTGGGAGTGGATGATGTAATTCCCAAGACAAAGATTTGCATGAGAACGTACATACTATTACACCCATTAATGTACACAAGACTCATCGACTATATACCCCCTTCATAGCCACAAGCAGACCTCGGTGCTTGTGCGGCTTGTCCTATCCGGCTTCAGGGTAATCTAAATGACGGCCCAAAAGGGAACTGTGATCTGCTGCACACATCACCGAACTAGACTCCATGGGAGTGTGTCTCTGATCATTGGGATGACGCAGAGGAAAACACATACGCACTTATTCCCTCCCTCGGTCTCAGACACATGCACACCCACACCCACACACACACACACACACACACACACACACACACACACACACACACACCCACACCCACACACACACACTGCAGTGATGTGTCTTGCTGGGCGGAGCACACCCTTCCTCAATCTGACTTTCACCCAGAGATGGCCAATTGATACGCTTCATGTCTCCCCCTTTTTTTGGACAGGCACAGCTAGACAGCTTTATGACTGCATTAAAGTTGGTGATGGAGTCAGCCACTGTAAACTGGAGGCCCAGTCCACTATCACACATATCTGACAGCGTCAAGCAGTTAAGGGTGAGGCAGGATAGAGCTGTGTGAGGCTGTGTGAGGCTGTGTGTGTGTGTGTGTGTGTGTGTGTGTGTGTGTGTTCTCTGCGCACGTGCAGCTCCTGAACTGATTCTACGGAGTCCTACTGTCATTCTGCTCAAGGGCAATGCTGGTCCAAGTAACATTATAACTGCGTAATCTCTCTCTCTTGCTCTCTCACACACACACACACACCCACACGCACACACGCACACACACACACACACACACATCACTTTGAGTCTGAAAAGCAAACGCAAAAGAAAGAAATTCAGAGAAACAGAGGTAAAAAAAAAAAATGAAAGCGAGCAGAGGAGGTTTCCTTAAATTACCTGTCTGGAAGACAAACAGTGTTATTGGTCCAACCCCGTCCAGGGGTTTCAGACATTCTTTCAACTTGGCCCTCTTTGCTTTCTGCCGTTTCCAACCCACTGATTCCATTAGTTCCCTAATTATTAACCAGTGGACTTGTCATAATCCGATGACCATTAACAAGCTGACTTCCATTGCCATGGCAATGCAGCTTTGTGTCTCCTGGGGACATACTGTGAACGTTTGCACACAGACGTACAGCTTTGTCAGATCCTTTCCTCTCCCACGGTAAGGCGTCAGTGTGTTAACCCCAGGGATAGAAGTGTCACATAATCGCAGAGAGAAAACCATAGCTGTGGTTTGGTTGCGTTGGCTACAGGAGAGGAATGTAGCGTCTAACCTGGAGAGGGAACGTAAGAGCCTGGAGAATGAGCCATATCAGGCCAATGCAAACGCCATTGTGCAGGTTCACGCTCAAAGGTTTCATTGGTCCAGTTGAAACGTGGCCACGCTGGAAAAGGATACATTATTCTCTCAATCCCAAGGTTAAGCCTAAACTAGGCCGGCTGAAAAGCTACGGAAGTCAGGTTTTCATCTCTCTTTAAACTCCCCACGGTCACCAATTGTGCAATTCTCATTTCAGCGGTGAAAATTACTTTCTCTCTCTTATTATTTCTTATTTTTATTGTTGCCTCTGCGACATTGTATCATGATTGGCTGTCAGGGAGCAGGACGTGCCGGTGACTGGAGAAAGCTGTGAACCGCCAGGGCCGGGAGCAAACAGGATCCATGGCGACTGCATCCGGGTCGTACTGTGTCGTGTTTGACCTGCCAGCTAACAGGAGACCAGCCGGGCCGCAGACCCCCAGTGTTCTAGTATGTCCTCACTCCTCTACCAGAACATGTTAAAAAGGAACTGTGGGGAGTTACTTGAAGATTTCTTCTATAAACAGTAACACTTGACCGTATGACTCAGCCTTAAACTCCCCTTCTGTCTACTATTTTAAACAGTGCCCTCTGCCATATCAACCATGATCCACACAAGCCCCCTTTGGAATAGACGCCAGACACACGCAGAGATGCCATCTTGGGCCGTTCATTCTGAGGTCAGCTGCACTGATAAAATCTGACCCCACATATTGTCTCTTCTGTGGGACCAGCAAGAGGAGTAAGAAAAGAGGGAGTAAAAGGAGGAGGAGGAGAATAAAAAACACGTAGGACAGAATTAAATGAAACAGGGGTTAATATGCAGCTGGTGGGCTGTTAGACTTCCTTATTGACAGGAGCACGCACACGGAAGAACAGGTTGTAACAGAGCCACCATGACACCTCACACACACACACATACACACACACACACACACACACACACACACGCACACACACACACACACACACACACACACGAGCAAGACGCATGAGGTGTTGCACAGTACGTACAGCTTGCCAATAAAGCCAACTGCACTTACATTCCACTTTAATTCATTCCAGGCCTCTCGGTTCAGCCCGCCTTTATTTATATAGGGGAGTCCTTCTGAGAATAGGTCTCATTTAAAAGAAGCACTAACCGCTAAAAAGAAACACCATGTAAAGAGTTACTCACTCAGATGCACTTGGCAAATGTTATCAAAAGCACTCTACAGTAACCAGGTTTCATTGTTGTTTTAAAGTGACCATAAGACCCCAGAAAAGCTTGGTAGTGGAAAAGCCTGATCTTATTCTGTGTGTTGGATATGAACACCTTTTTTCCACTTCAAGTGTTAAAACTTCGGCACATTAAAAAACGGGTTGAATTTACGCAAAGGGTTTGATGGTTCTCCTGTTAAATTGTTATCTTCCAATACAGTCATACTGTATCCTGTAATACACATTTTTCTCCAAGCCTCTACAATAACAGCTTAACCTCCACTGGCCGCCATCTCAGCTAGACTGCACACCGAGCTGGGCCGACTCTCCAGAGATCCCATTCCCATATGCTAAGCTGCTGTCTAGCTGTTACAGTGACGGCTGTTTACCTGATGCAAACCTTTGACGTTTATTTTAGCATGTAGCTGTGGAGTGGTGGTAAGGTCTAACCAATACCCAACGGGTTCAGACACTGCTCTAACTGCTTCACGCTCTCCTTGGGTATTCCTCCCCCATTCATTTGAATAAAGACATCTGAAAAAATGAAAGGGAGAATGTTCCGTTTTGCCATGCCGACCTTTCCGCCATGAAACCAGCAACATCAGAACAAACTAATGAAAAGGTCAGTGTTCCAGTAAATTAAAGAATAGTGGTTTCTTAGAACGCCAATGGATCTGATACCTGTGCTGACATCACAGAAGGTTGAGCATTGCTAAACCACACACACACACCACCAAATGCCAAGCCATGTATTACTCTATTCCGACCTCATTTACTGCTCCCACTGTGCAATATGGTAGAACAGATGAGAGACATGAGACCTTGAGGGGAGAAACCGTAATTGCTCTCAAAATGAATGTCAGCAGTATCATATCTGGGGCAGGAGAAGAACGAGCCCAGTAAACGGTGCCACTCTTTGGGAAGAGCGTGTTGCCAAGGCTCCATGGCTAGCCCCAGTCTCCAGTCCACAGGGAACGGAGATGTACAGTCCTGTTGCGTAATCCCAAGACAAAGGCATCAGTTGGACTTCCCGCCTGTAGGACTTAGTATTCTGTCTGACAGGGTGTGAAGCTTTGATGTGGTTTTTGTCTATTTTTCAGCACTCCGTCAAACCCCATGGTATTGAGGGGGATCTGACGGGACACGAGTGTATTCTTAAAGCCTTGAACTCCCCCCCCCCTCAAATCAACACACAGTCTCCATCTATTTCTACATCCCAACCAAACAGCAGCCAGGCTTAAAGCCCATACAAATACCCCTGTGTTTCACTGGGTTTTGGAGAGATGAGCCAGGCTGTTGCTGGAGCGTGGAGCTTAGCGGGGAACCTCCTCTGATCTTGCTGGATCATCATTAACTGGGAGAGCACTCTGTATTCCACTACATTTACTGTAACCGATCCCTCTGGATTGATGTGTCCTGTGTAGATTAACAGGAAGTATTGATCCAGGCGTCCGTCTCCATCTCCTATCAGGGTTTATATTTAATGGAATACTGGCACGGCTTTGAACAATATGGTGCGCGCAGCATGACTGGTATGCCAATTATAGTCAATCAGTTTGTATTTTCTCTTTAATAATTTCAATATTACCGGCAGGTGATGCTATTCAAATCACACACATACTTTTGGATTCCGTTTTTCCTCAGTTTACTCCTGACACACTAGTGATTAGACAACTCTTAATAGCAGCGATTATCAATACAATAAAAACACCTGTAAAAAAACATATCACACATGGAAAAAAGTGAGAGTAGATAGGACTCCTTAAAATATGATTGGGAAAAAGAACAAACTGAGGTTTACAATCAGAAATACTTCAACTTACTAGAAGTAATATATGTAATAGTGTGCTCCTATATTGTTCATTTACCGTAGTTCATGTACACAAACAGACAAATAGAAAGACTTTACGTTTGTCTCGACACGTTCCTGCTCCCCAATGTGCCCAAAGGCAAAGTCATAGAGCTTTGCATTTACTGTGATTACTTATCTACAAAAAACATGAGAAATACACTTGGAGGGAAAAGTAACTACATTCCCCTCTATTGCAGCCGGGTACAACTGGTTTGAGTCTTTTGTTTGTGTGACTGTTAATCAGTGCACGTTCGGCCTTGTGCATGCGCATCAGTGTAGCCACAGAATTGGAGGAGATAATGTCCAGACAAACTAAGATTAGTCTATTAAGCCTTAATCCATCATAGAAGCTTGGGATTTAAGGAGGTCACAAGAAAACAAACAGTAAAGAAAGAGAAAGCACTCTGATGGACCAAAACATAAAATCATAATAAGAAAAATAGCCTGAGAAAAAGAATGCTAATGACGAGGTTTGAGGGAAGGGGAGATGAGGAGAGTGTGTGTGTGAGTGAAATAAGAAATTGTTCTTTTCGAAGAGCAATTTGCACTGCATTGAGCGTTCAAGAAAGAAAATGGTCAAATCGAAAAGAGGAGGACAGAGGAAAGGATGAGGGGATGGGAAATGACAACAGTCTGAGGGGGTAATCCGCCTCTCTGCCTTTAATGAAGATGCCCGATTACAGTCTATGCTTAATCCGCCTGAGAGCACGCTGCTAACATACACACAACGAGAGAGAGAGAGAGAGAGAGAGAGAGAGAGAGAGAGAGAGACATTGACCTGAATTGATGAAGAGAGGGCGATACGAGGTCTTTGTTTATGGGCCAACACTCGCTCTGTCTCACTGGTAGAAAACCCACAACCAAACTGTCGGTTGTCAAAAGTATCAGAGGAGTCTAGAGACAATGCCAGCCGGTGAAAGACGGAGAGGGGGGAGAAGAAGAGGAGAGCGAGAACCCAGACCCAAAAAGACTAGGTTGCCAGGGGGCAGGGAAGTAGAGCACTCAATTAAGGCCAGGGTGGCCTAGATGGTATTGCTACACTCCCACAATGCACCACGGCTCTGCGCTCTCCTTCCCTATTCTCTCTATTCCGCTGGGAGGCGTGGCTCCCTGAACACACACCTGTCTTCGGTAGCAGGTGAAACGAGGCCCCCCAGGCACACCTGGTGCTGAATTATTCAACAGTCAGGTGCTGGACACACGCACCCTCACAGACACTGACCATGAAAGGGAAATAAGATACCAGAGGGATAGCCTGTAATACACCCCCCACCCCCCTGCCCCAACACACACACACACACACACACACACACAAAACTACCTCCCAACAGCAACGAAAGGTAACCTTAGTCCAAAGTAGGAAAACTGTTGTGTCACTGTTTGGGTCAGTATTGAGAGCCTGCGGGTAGCAGACAGTCAGCCAGCTCATCAAGCATATGCAGGGCGAAGCCCCCACTGCCAACAGCATAGCAGCGGCTGCTGGCTAAAGCCAATACACACTGCAACGCGTGTGACTCCCTCTGACAAGGGTCACTGGCTGCCTCCTGACTGTTGTCCACTGAGAGCTTGCATGCAATGTAATCAACTCGCAGCGCCCCGCTCTCGATGCAGATTATTGAGTGAAAAAGGAGAGCTGCTCAATAACCCGTTGCATAACTACTCTCAGGGAGTTATGAGGGGAGACATGACATCAGCCGCAAACAGGAGGACAGCACCCTGCATGGCCTAAATTACCAGGCTGTTGTACAACGTGAGGACAGGTTTAGCGGCCTTAGGCGGATATCATCTGTGACCCAGCCGTTATACAAGGTAAATAAAACGTCTAATCTGCAGCCCTTCTTTAGAAAGGTGAGCTCGCAGCTTGGTTTCACAACAGCCAGTTCTGTTTGGGACCTTGACTACACTTTTTGGCCTCGCACCCAGAGTGAAATGAGAATAGAGGGACACAGCAAGGGGAAAGGGGGAAAGAGAAAAAATGAAGGAGAGAGAGAGAGGTGCATCGTGGATATAGAGCACACCGACTGCCCCTGCTCAGCAGACTCTGGCTTTTGACAAGCATGAACAATGGTGACAGTTTGGTCACATCAGGGCGAGCAGCTCAGGACTAAACACAGGCAGTCACCTCTTGTCTCATCTTATTCTCCTCCCCTCCCCACCTATGACCCGCCCCCTTTCCCTCCCTTCACTCTCCCTCTTCTCTGTCATCAGCTCTTTTCCTCGGCATCTAACAACCAGTCCACATTGGTCAAGCAAACAGGACGGGCTTTCAGGCTACATACAAATCACCTGATGACTTAACTATGTCAGTGACCTGACTGATCTCCTGTTTGCCTTCCCCGTCTCTCTTTTATTTCCTGCTGATACAGAGAGAACGAGAGGACGACCGACCATAGCAAGGCTGGGTCCAAAGGCTGATCGGATCTCCCTGGTTAATGTGTTGCTGTGGTGTCCACGTGAAAGACAAAAGAATAACACCATTGATTCCTAGCGTGGATACTCTGACATTGCACCGGCAGGCTTCATAGTGTACCGCTAAGGCAATCTGCGACTGGTCAGCATGTGCGCGTGTCCGTGTGCATGTCCCTGATACCCAGAGGGCTACACTGCGTTTCAGAGTTCAGAGTGGTGATGATGGCTGTGGGTATGGCAACAGAAGTTAGTTAGAGAGAGAGAGAGAGAGAGAGAGAGAGAGGAGAGAGAAATCGTAAAAGAGCTGACCGCTCAGGGTCCAATGAGCAACGTATCACAGTGAGCCACACAGTGAGACGTTGTGACCGAAACACTAATGTACTTGCCTTAGAGATGCTTAATGAAGAATAATGTTTCTATGGTGGAGGCAAATTACAAACAAGCAAAAATCGGCTTCTTGCCTCTGTGGTGGGGTGGTGTCATTTTAGAATAAAAAAAGTCTTAAAAGAGTCCAATAGGAACTCACTATAGCCAAAGTCATGTGTTTGTTGACATTATGGAGGTTATTTATGTAAGCTCTGAGCTAAATCTTTTGTCACTCATCATCATTGTTATATATTGAACACCATGAACAGACTCTTAACGGTCAATGGCTGAGTTTTTAGGTTCCCTAATCCTACTTCCTTAATCCGGCTTTCACCGGTTATTCCAGTCAACTGGTCTGTGATATGGAAGGGGCAATGAAATGCAGCACTGAGTTAGGGAAGAAAAGGTTTGTATTAAGCCAGAGCATGCACATGCATCAGATAACATGATCTACAGTGCAGCCTAATTCAAGGCTGGGACCTGGCAAACAAATTCAAAAATTTGATCTGTCAAAGGGAATTAGTGCTCTAAAAGTCTATTAAACGCATTCGCTGGGGCCTAGTAATGAACATACATTTGCTGAACAATGATCCATCTGAAAATAACCTATTGTTTAAGGTGCCCTCCTCACTTGCCTAAACACACGTGTACAGGACACTCCCCATGTTTTCAAAAGCAAGAGGGATTCGTTTTTATACAAAAAATAAAACCAAACAAATAGATAACATAAAAAGTTTGTAATGGCCATTACGCGTCACTGTCCAGCTACATGGCATTTGCAACCTTTGTAGTGGAAAAAAACTTTCTACGGCCATGATCACCTGGATAAAATAGCGCAATAGATCAAACTAATTGTCAAGTGTACTCACGTTCCAAGGACTTCTTTGAATTCAAACATGTTCTTGACATCTTCGACTTGCTTTTTCCACGTTCCCTTCCCAGCGTCTCCATTCTCCCGAGCCATGGCCGTACCGGCGGAAAACCGGGGGTATTGAAACCGTTGAGTCTAACAGTCCTTCCAGATAAACACTGCTTTCCCACGCTTCGGGTTGAACACTTCCTGTTCGAGTGGAACAGTAGAATATGCGTGGAGCACCGCAAGAAAACCGTACAAGCGCGTGGTGTTCCCGCTGCGGAAATATCCAATGTCACCGCGCACTCCTACCCACCCCCACCCTCCCCTCAATTGGCTTCCCTTTTCCTCTGTGCAGCCTCCCAGTCTGAGCGACAACCAGCAGCGTTCACAGTTAGCGAATGCACCTGCACGACACAATTTCTGGATTATCTGACGGAAATTGCTTTCCTATGTACTCCTGACTGTGCTGCATCCGAAATATCTTGTTTTATTCAGTTGCTTAAGCTTACGGACAATTATTCCATCCAATAATGGCTATTGTAATATCGGTTGTTATGGCAATGTGGGAGGAGAGGGGCTAGGATGCTGCGTTGCGCACAATTTTGTAAGTGTGTGTGTATGTTGGGTTGGTGAGCTGGTAGTGATTGTGTGAATGGATGCTGAAAGATAATTCGCAATGCACCAAAAAGTGAAGGTGCAAAAATCTTGACCATATGCATTATCCAAACATATTACATTTTCGTGGTCAAATTTGGTTCTGTGTAAAACATTATGTTTACTCCGGCATTGGGACAGGCCAGGGTTTAGAGTTTAAGCGTAATCGCCAGGACATCAGAACAGACAATGTAATTAAGTAGCTTGATTATTATTAGAACACAGGGTTTGTGGATGTGCAAAGAATTTAGATTTGCATTCTGAAATTACTTATCTCTCCACCTCTACACTTAAACACAAAAGTATGAGTGAACCAAGTAAGGGAAAAAAGAGATAGAAAGAGAATGAGGAAGCATGCAAGTCGATCAGTGCTCATGAGTATTCCAGCTGCAAACTACTGCAGTTCCTCAGCTCAGGGAAATGTTTTTCTTCCCTCCCATGCAATCCCTTCATCCCTGTCTCTTTACAATTCCTCTCTGAGTCAGCAAGTCTCTCAAGTTTGATTATTCAAGTCTCTCCTACCTCTCAAAGATGATTAATCAAGCTATGCAGATGAAGTAATAACAATATGTCCACCTCAGATTGGCAAGTAGAAGTCAAAAGAGGACAAGGAGAGTGGGGAGAGAAAAAGACGAGGGAAACATCATGGTGTTAGGTGGTGCAGACAGGCTGGTACTAGCTACCTTTCAGGCAAAAGGGTGTGGCATCACTGACATCCAAACAACACTGACTGGACTTCTGACAGGATTGCTCATAAACAAGGCCTCACACACACAATCAACACTAACAACAAAAACAAAACAATTATAATTAACAACCATTAATTCAAAAAGTTATACAATTTATTCACTTGATTTTACAACGTTAAATCCAATTATAGCATAAAATATAAGATACAAAGCACAATGCTACTCATTTCGTTCTTTACAGTTCCTAATTTAGCACGAAACATGTAATTTTTTTACAATGGTTTTCATTCAGGTTCCAAATGGCATCCTCTGAATTATGTTTTAGAGTAACATTGCCCCCATATGGATAACATGAGTATTGAATCAGCACATCAACATATTAAGTCTGGAGTATAATTGCGTCTCATATGTCAACAAGTGAATTTGGAAAGCATATGTACTGGAAAAGTATTAGACTTTCCGATCACCTCTCTTCCTGAAACAAATATGTGTGCTGCCTGTCTTACACATAGAGTAGCGCTTACAAAACTACATTAACTAGATATTAGAATAAACCGAAATATTGGTAATGTAGTGCAACAATATTTCTTGCTGACAATAATTTAGTTTTGCCAAACAGATGTCTGTATGATAAATCTTAAATTACTGTGTTGCGGTTAGGGTAGATTAACCATTTGGATTCCTCATTAGGTAAATCCAATTATACATGCTTTTGGAAGAGTTTCATAATGCAGGGCTTTATTTCCATCATTATGAAACACTGACAGAGGTAATATACATCTCACTGTGAAGACAAGTCCAGCTACATATCCACACTAAACCACCACAACAGTTCTGCTATGTTCAATATTAAACACAATGATTACAGGAGCTTATGGTGCACAAATAAACTAGTACATTATGATCCTGAATATATCTTTTTATATTATTCATTACATTTACAACAGTAACATATTTCATGCAAGACTGTGAAAACCACTTAGACAGAATACAATAATTAGTGACAATTTGCAGGACATCACATGCACACAATATCAGTGGTGTGGGTTAAGTCCAGGCACTAGTCTTTAGATTTATGATTATGAGTAAGGAAGGCTAAGCTAGGCTAGTGGGCCCAGGGTTTGTAACTCTGAAACTGAAAGTTTCACTGTTGTGGTTCGGGCTGTTCCTCGTCCTCTGAGTCCTCCTGTTGGCTTTTCTTCTGCATCAAGACAGAGAAAGCAAACATATGTCAAGACATTATTATGGTTAATAAAGCGTAAAACCTTAGTTCATCAACAGCTAATATGCATGTACTATACAGGGTTTAATGAATATGTGAGTGATTTGAGTAAGACTAGCATTCTTGATAAATGATGCAAGGTTGCAAGACGGTGAGTGTTCAGTCTGATCTCTCACCAGTTTCAGGAAGTCGATAAGTTTGTAGGCGTCCTCTCCTGCTGAAAGGTCCACAAAGTCTCGAGGGATTCTGTAGCTGAGACACGGGCTGGGTTGTACGGTCACTTCACTGGTGGTGTAGCGGAAAGCAGGGCCTTCCTGCTGAAATTAATCGACATCCATAAACACACAATATAAACCTACTATAGAACAGTTGGCATTAGAAAAGATTGGACATAGAGGATGTCAAAGGGATTGTCATTCACCTGACAGGCTAGGTCTCCTTCCTCTTGACCAGCCAAGAGGTTGTTTCCAGAGGTCAACTCCTCCCATGTGAACAAAAGGGAATCTGTGACTTCACCAAAGGGGTTCAGATCGATCAGCCACACCTTGCCCTATCGCAACCATTGAAGCACAGACACACAAAATACACAATTCATATCATTCAATTTAAGATGTGGGAAAGAAGCATCAGCAAAAACCATGCATGTTTAAAAACTATAGCTTACCCAGCTATCGCGGTAAACATCCAACACAACTGTAAAAGAAAAGAGGAATAAAGTAACACTGTGATTGAATTTACTATTTTAATTTTGTATTTCAGCAAAAACTAAAAGCATATGTTTTGTTAAAGAGTAAAACCACACACAGTCCTCATCCAGGAAGTTGTACTGAATGTGTTGGTTGAAAAACTCTTGGATAGACTGGCTGATCTGCTCCTCCTGCTTGGATATGTGCTGGTAGTACTGGGTATAGTCCCTCTGGGAAATAGCTGTGGGACACACAAAAACATATAGTAATAGGTGGAGTGGGGTTAGGGGGTGTTGACCAGCCTGCTGAATATGTATATGAATTTAAAGATTAGTGTGACAGATCCTCACCGATTAGTTTGTTTTCTTTGACAAAGCACCTGAATTCACCGCCAGGAATAAGCTCGCTCCACTTCCTCAAAACCAGCTAAGCACAAGACAATAATGCAACCGTATTAAAACTTATTGAGTGCGTGTGGGTGTGTGTGTGTGTGTGTGAGAGAGAGAGAGAGAGTGAGAGTGTCTAGGACATGACATGATTAAACTACAGAGGTTGCTAAACATTCTATTGCATTTGAGTTATTCAGAATGTATCCAAAGTCACAAAAGGTCAACTAGGACTATAAGTGATACGTATTTCTACCTCATAGTTGATGACGGGATCTGTGGAATCCTTGTCACTGCATAAAAGGAATCTGTGCAGGAACACTCAGAATTACAATGGACTCATACAAACTTTCATTGGTGTCCTCCTTACATATTTCATTTAAGTTTTGCTCTGGCATTGTTCCAAGTCTTTCCTCTGCCAACAGTTTATGCCAGCCAGGTCCATAATGGAAAGTTTTTGAAAGAGGGTAGTGGTGCAGAGCATTCCCTCCAGCCAAGTACTGGAAGGAAAGCTGAGTCACTGAATTTTGTGTTTTATTATACATCGGAGCCAGACACTACACTACACATGGGCCATTCATTAATAAACAAGCAATTAAAATGCAAATTAGCACAGGCTTATTTGTGTCTTTGTTGCAGTTTTTGCCACGGAGGGAATATGTGTAAAGGGGAGGAATGTGGCTTACGGTTGTGTGAGGTCGTGAGTGATGAAGTCTGAACTTTTGAAAAGCAAGAAGATATCACTTAGTGTGTTACACTGCAGGGAGCTGTTTAGAGCAATCCAGTTTGCATCCTAAAGGGATATGACAGATATTGTGCTTTTAGTTTATTCAGTCAAATACAGAGACAAACAAATGTACATAAAAAAGTAGCATCTTTGGAAAGTTTGCTTGTGTTTTACCCGAGGAGCGCTCCAGTTCAGTTTAGGGAAGACACACCCACCCAAGGCATTTATGGCTTCCAGTACCTTGGTGTTAAACTCTGGGAACTCAGGAGCATGTACAGCACATCCACAAGTCTTGATTACATTGGTGCTTAAGCAATATTACTAAGCAGGACCTGCACATTTATTGAAATATTTTAAATGTAATAGAGAAACAAAACAAAAATACTCACTGTCACTGTTGAAGTTGTTTCATCATCTGACCACTAATTGTTCAAAACGTAGATTGAAATGACAGGATTAAATGTAAGCAAAATATTTCTTTACCTTCTTGAAATTAGATCAATGTGTTTTTCCTCGCTGTTGGTTCACTTAACTTTCTGAACTTAAAAATGTTTACCTGAACATCATCCTCTCCTTCAGAGTCACTGTTGTTAGTTTGTGTGCGCTGTATATTATTGTTACTAGAATAGAATTTGACAGAAGTTACTGTAAAACAGGAACCTATTGTTTCCGCAGTCAGGAACACATTTCTGAGAATGGCAGTCAAAGAACGTGTGACGAGTGAGATCAAGACAGTAAAACTTACTCTCCAGAGACTACTAGTGTTCCATCGTCCAGCAAATATTCAATTACATTTTGAGAGAGTGGGAGGATCACACTAAAAAAAACAAATAAACAATTGATTAGATTAAATTTAAGGTTAGAGCTTAGGTTTTATTTATAGTTAATGAAGACAGAAAGTTGTGTTTGACCGTTTGTTTACATTCTGGCTATTGTTAGCTTGCCATTAGCTTTAACGCAAGTTAGGAAATTTTAGCTAGAAGCACCAGATCCGAGAGCCAGATGGTTAACGTTAGACGAGACTATACCAATCTCAAACCTACATACACATCATATAATCCGCATACAGGCACCGTACCTTTTAATGGTATGTTTCTTGAATATCGGATACCAGACCGAGAACTGACAATTGACGACTTGCTCCTTCTTCATGCTGCGGTATATTTTCCCGGAAGTTTGTCCATCTGTAAATACTTCCGTCAAAGTTTTAACATAAATGTCACACTATAAAATCTAAATGTTTTGTTTCTGTGTTTACGTAGCTTTTAATAATTTAGAGAGATATTTTTTGCTGGAATGAACACATTTTGATATGGATAGACATCACACTGACGACATTATCTACATTTCTCGGAGAGGGGAAATATTTTTATGTTGAGCATGTGGGCGTGGTCTCACTAAAAGCGGTGACATGAGAGTGTAAAACATTTATCGCTGGACATCCACGTGAGTGCTAAATTAAGGCTGGCTAGTTTGTATTTCAGTATATAACCTTCACGCTTGAGATTAGTTACGTACTGAAAATACAAATGCATGTTTTGTTTTTTTTACTTATATAAGGCAGTAGCCAATGCATAATACAAAAATATTTATTTCATTTTTGGTTCAGTGAACTTCAGGGCAAGAGTTTTAGCTTGCTAGCCCTTCAAAATACGGTTAAAGCGGAGTAAAAAATCATGCTATGTGACCGTCCATTATATTTTCAGTCATAAATCCACTTTTACGTGTCACTGCTTTATGTGGAGTAGTGTCTCACTGCATGGACTCGACATTAGTAAACTTTACAGTCCTTTCCAGAGCTAAGATTTAGCTATCAGAGTCGGACAGGGGCCCAAAATGTTGTTCAACCTAAATCAGAGATCATATTTATCCTCTTTTCTTATTAAAATTATGGAATTTCTTGCTACGAATATCAGACATTCTGCAAATATTTTTGCTAACCTGTGAGTCTGGTTGAAGATATTAAGATCAGTTAAGAGATTGTGTCCAGTCCTTATTGTTTTACTATTTAGAAAGTAGGCTATCTCGAAAGATTCCCCTATTTTCTCATCCTTGCTGGCTTTCAATTAATGTTGTATTTAATAATGTTTATACATTTTTTATATTAAGAAGAAGCCCTAGTTTAGGTTGCAGATTTTAGATCAACATATATGGAGTACTAGCAGACCCTTAGCCTTGAGTCTTTACGTTTTGCTAAATGTTCAGAGTCTTGATTGAAATCAAAGGGTGGTATCTGGGCTCTAGACTGTAATACCAGAGTAAGGCGGGTTTTCTCCGCATTTTATTTAAAGTCCCGCTAAACTGTAAAACTCTTTGAAATTGTTTATTTAATCTAGGTTGAGTTTCTATTGATTATCTTTTGCTATTTCATATGGTGTATTTTGTCATTATTTGTATTGTACTTAATAATAATAATAATAATAATAATAATAATAATAATAAAAATAAATAAATTTTTTCCCCTGTTAAATATCTATAATGTTTTTAACCAGTGGCATTAAAGGTTTATTATTTTATACTATATTTGGCATTTACATATTTCACTTTTTTGTTTTGAAAACCCCTATGATTTATGAACCTTATGTTTTCTGTGTTTTACTGTCAACAGCTTGCATCTTGTTTAATTGTCTAATTATGAGTGAACATCCCAAGGCAACAACTGTCCCTCATGTTGTGAATGAGGAGGTAAAAATACAAATTGTTGTTACTTTTCAATGAATAGAATATTAGCTGAAAATGCTTTTTATTCTGAAAATCTTTCACACTATATAACTGATTTAATCCAACTGACTCCAGGTTATTGCATCAGGGAAATGGGTGAAGCTTGAGAAGACCACTTATGTGGATCCTTCAGGAAACACAAGGTGATGCAATGATCATAGATAAATTACTTATGTGTTGGAGTAATATTTTGTTGACGCTTATTCACACTGCATAACTGTCATTTTTGGCCTTTGATAGAACCTGGGAAACTGCGAAAAGGACAACAAGGCGAACCAACACTGAAGCAGATGGTGTGTGTGTGCGCGAGAGCGAGTGAGAGAGATGATTTCCTATGAAAAATATTAGTGATTATAAAAACATGTATTTATCCTCTTTACTACAGGTGTTGGGATAATTGCCCTTCTCAAAAGGACTCTCCATAAAGACTGTGTTGTCATGGTGAAGCAGTTCCGTCCTCCCATGGGATATCATACCCTTGAGTTTCCTGCAGGTCAGAATGACAATTAGGATTAATTTATCGTTAAAACAATTTACACAGTGTGTCAGTTCTGTAGTACAGAAATGCAACAGTGGTAAGAAATTCAATGGTGTCTCATATATGACTGTCAATGTGTTGTGATGAGTTGCTGTGCCTATGTCCAGGCCTTATTGATGAGGGAGAAAGTGCAGAGCAAGCTGCTCTGAGGGAACTAAAGGAGGAGACTGGCTACAAAGGAGAGGTGGTTGGGATCACCCCAGGTAAGGCCTCACAAGGACACACAGTGTTGAGTTTTTTTTTGCCATTGTAAGTATTAAGACAGTAGATAGATAGAAATGACTTATTTGGAATCAAAAATATAATAATAACTTGTTACAGAGAAGGAGGGTTGTAGCCTATTGTAGAGGTCTTATGGTCTGGCCATCCCCTCAGTTACTTGTCTGGACCCTGGCCTGTCCAACTGCACCACCCAGATTGTCATGGTGAACATCAACGGAGACGACAGGGAAAACATCCATCCTACACAGCAGCTAGGTAAAAAAATAAAAACCTGACTCCTTTGAAAATTCTTTACTTAAAATGTATCAATAAAATGATTGTCCTTTACTTGTACTAATTTTGAGCTTCTCATTATTTTTTTTTGCTTTCTGGTCACTTGCCAGGAGATGGAGGTAAATACTTCACTAAAACCATATTTGGTGTCACTGTTCTGTTATTGAGGAATGAAACCTACCTCTTACTGTTTGTTTTACTTTCAGAATTTGTTGACGTCATTCATTTACCTCTTGATGAATTCCAGACGAAAATTGATGGTGATTAATTTACTGTTTTCCCTGTGTAAAATATTACAAAATGGTATGCATAACATACTTTTGTGCTAAAATTACTGATGTTCAAATATTGCTAATCCACTTCCTATTTACTTGCCCCATGTAGAGCTTATGAAGAAGGAGAAGATTGTGGTTGATGCCAAGGTGTACATATTTGCCATGGGGATGGTCCAGGCATTCTTCAAGCCTAATGAACTACCTGTGCTTAAACAATGAGAAAGAAGAAAGTTGCACAGAGATAAAGAAAGTTCAATGGGGAGGAGAGTTTAGAATGAGGGATGAAATGAGGAAGGCATTTTAAGCCAGACGATCTATTGTGTTACTAGTACACAACAAAGGCTATTCATATTTAGACAAATTCTATACTGTAGCGTAGGTAACTAATGATTTGGAAACATTCCATCCCCACGATAATATTTGTATTGCTTTGACGTGAAACAGGTGGAACTTGCACTTAGGTTTTTTTAATTCTTATTTTTGAGATATCATATGCACCTTTAGTCATGCACCTTTCCATCAGCGTCAAGCTTAGATTTTTTTTAATACAAGCGAATAGATTTAGATTGCAACAAAATTAACTTTGTTTACAAAAATATATAATTAAATCACACCTACCTAGCCTAAATATGTTTGCCAGTGGCTGTTCAACACTGGTAAATTAAGTGTGGAGGCTGTAATGGAGTGAAGCAAGTAAATGGTGTTTTGACCAAGTGTCTTAGATACTATTCCAAAAATGACCTTAAAGTTAACATAAGCAACTATAAGCACCTCTTGTATTCATAACTGGAGCATTCACAAACGGATGTAGGAGTGTGTAATGAAGACCAAACACTTGACCTATTGAAATATCTGTTGCTGTATATGAATATAACTTTTCACGTGAGCGTCTGACTACACTAAAATCTGTAATCGTATGACCTATTGGCTATGAATTGAAATAACAATAAACATGGTATTTGTACGTTCTCTGTGCAGCATCAGTTTCTTGTTTTGCACTTCCTATTTTAACAGCTGGTTCTGTAAGGAACAAAAAAAATGGTTTATGTCATGTGACTAAATTTACAGCGCCAAACAGCCAATGAATGACGAGATCTGCTAAAACTTCATTGCATTTCGACTACTAGCATGCGGCTAGTTAGCTTTACGAAAGCCAACAAAAAAAAGTACAGATACTTTTGTGAATATGTAAGAACAGGAAAACATTTTCAGTGAGAATCATGCACCTTAGTGTATGGCTAGATAGCCTATTAGGCTGCAATAGAATTAAAATGGCACTTACAGTTGTGTTTTTTAGGAGCTACTAGTACTTGTAGCCAAACAAAACCTCAACATTGAATGTATCAACGTGGTGCCTATGCATATTTAGCTTTACAATCCTTTTCTAGAGGAAACGCATGCCACTATAGCGTATTCAATTCTGGAAAATTATGGAATTGGCTTCTAAAGGTAGCAAACATTCTTTACAGCGATTTCTGGTATAGTACGTAAGATGGTTGTACTAGGAGTTTCAAACTCCTACAAGACATTTTTAGAACTTATGCTTTCTAACTGTCATGTGACATGTTTTTCTTTTAGGAAGGGGAAAGAGGAAGCACCTGGGCGCAGAGGAGTGTGGTGAATTAGGAAGAAGCCCAGAGGGCACCAATGCCCTTAGACAGCCCCAATCTTTCAACCGAACTAACTCTGATCCCAACCAATGGCTTTACCCAAGGACACCTACCAAGAGAAATAAATTTGGTAATTAGATTATGAAGCTAGCAGTTGATGTGTATCCTTTCTTTATTCGAAATAATTGTTGACAATTGACAGAATTTGAAATTTAATCTGTCTTTTCTTTATGTTCTTTCCTTGCTAATTCCTCTCCATTGCTCCCTTATTATCGCTTTCCCTTTTGCATCACCCACATTATCAACCAATGCTTTTTAGGAAGCCCCGACAAACGGCAGAAAAGCATTGCCACGTTCTTTCCTGTGACAGGTGTGCTCAGCACCAGTCCTCAGAAGACTGATCAGCCTGGCTCCTCCACACAGTCAGAAGGGCTGCATGGAACACTGACTCCAAAAAAAGAGACTATGGAGGACAAGTTGGTAACCACGCTCATAAAAGAGGAGCCGGAAGAGGAGATAGACTATCTCGAGGGAATGACAGCGGACATGTTTGGGGATGACGAGGAGTTTGAACAGGATACAGTTGCTTCTACCCAGAAGAGGACATGTCTTGCCCAGGAAGAGGAGGTGGAGGCCCTGCCTGATTCCCACTACGGGCTCCTGGGTGCTAGCAGGGGCCTGGTGGAACCCGAAGGCCACATAGATGACCTGCCAGAGGAGGTGTTGAGGCTGGTTTTGAGCCTGCTGCCGGCTGAGGACCTATATCGCCATGTCAGCCTGGTCTGTCACCGATGGCGGAACATAGTCCAAGACAAAAAAGTGAGGATCATTGTTTAAAAAAAACAATAAAAACATGTATGCTTCTACTATTTACTTAACAATGTATTTGACTGCTTGTTTAAGACAAAGGTTGTGTTTATTTGTCTCCTGTTGTGTGTAGTTTGTCCCATGTAAGAAGAAATATTATCGCTATCTAAAGAGCGAGAGAGAAATGGTACATGAGATGAAAAGTATCTTGGATGACAACAGCATGCTAGATTTCAGGATGGCAGAAGACGTAGTGCCCCGTCTGGTTTTGTAAGGCTCTGATGCACTGCTGTTTCACTCACTTTCACATTGATCATGGAACTTTTTAACAGTAAAGCTAGAGATAAAGTTTCCTTAAATTTCATGCTCTGTTTTTAGTGTTAGTTTTTTAGGCACCTTGAATGTGCCAAGTCATTGCACTCTTATCTAATTTGTGTGTGTGTGTGTGTGTGTGTGTGTGTGTGTGTGTGTGTGTGTGTGTGTGTTTGTTTCAGTATGATGGCTCATCACCAGCCCTCTGAGAGGGTGGATTTAGAGACAGTGCTGCAGAGTGTAAAGACCCATCGCTTGTTCCCTCAGGCCAAGGCCTCTTTAGAGCTTGTTATGCCTTACATACAGAAAGATGTACCTTGTGGTGTTAAAGAGGTAAAAACACATTGCATTCACACCCTGGCCAGTCAATTAAATTATCTACATTGTTGCTGTGTAACTATATGTGTATGTACTGTATGTGTGTTCCAGGGTCATAATCCATGGGCGGTGTTGGCTGTGATTCTTCTCTTGAGCGAAAGTGTAAGGGATATTCTGGCTTTAGTTTCTCGTCTCAGCACTTGTATGCCCTCACACAGTGCCATCACAGAGTACCTAAGTGAAATAGCCACCTTCCTGCTTGCCATGAAAAGACACAACCTCCAGATTAGCGACAGGTACCTATATGCAACATCACAGACTCTTGGGTATCATAGTGTCGTTTGACTACTTCTCAGGTTTAGACTGCTTAGCATCTTCACAGTCCATGTCTTTTTCCTCTTTAGATTGCACTACAACATCTTCTATGTCCTGCACTTGATGGAGAACTCACCACCTACTTTAATCACCAGTCAGAGCAGGTAATAACTTGAAGCTGCCTCTGGCCTAGATCATTGCAGTTATTGATGTATTATGTTTTTGGTGCAGTATGGAACATGCATAATCTAGAATACCCATTTCACCTCAATACATTTATAAAAAAAATAAAATTAACTACATTTTTGTAGGCGGAACCAGCCCCTGGTGACTCATGAGCAGCAACAGATCCTCAACCATGGGATCCAGAGGAACCATGTGGTCAAGATCATGGCTTTTGCAGGTAGCGTCACCCACAACATTTGCAAACAGTCTCAGTCTGGCTACCATGTGAGCATTTTCTTTACTTTCTGTCGTCACGTGGGGGCGTGGTTAGAACAGAAGATGTCTCAAAGTATTATACACAAGGTAGTTATCCGGGTGGCTGAGGGAGTCTATGGGGATGGAAGTCAGTGTTGTGTGATTTTGTTCCAGGGACTGGGAAGACCACCACACTGGTGCGGTATGCCCAAAAGAGATCACACCTCCAATTTTTGTACGTGGCCTTCAACAAGTCTGTGGCCAATCAAGCGCAGCGTTGTTTCCCCAACAACGTGGACTGCAAGACCATTCACTCCATGGCTTATAGTTCTGTTGGCAACTTGTGAGTTCCGCTGTGAAGCATTTTATCTTTTAAAACAATATGCTCTAACGGCAGCTATCATACCTTGTTGTTATTTGTAAGTTCAGTGTGCTTTAAAAACCACCAAAATGCCAATCGCATTAGCTTCTTTCAAAGGAATGGTAGTGATCCAAGGTGAGACGTTATTCCAACTTCTAGTTCGGGTTATTTCTGTACAAATGCCTGATATGGATGTTAATATCCTCAAAATGTAGGTGCCAGACTTGACTTTAACTTCATGGTAATAGTTTAATAAAGAATCCAATCCAAATCAATAAAAATAAAAAATAGAAACTAATAGAAAACAACAACAAATATCTGTAAAATATAACTATGTGCTGATATACTTGCAGTGCATCTACTATATGTTGGGTGCCCTGTGGTGCAGTTGTCTCACAGTTCTCACTTACATCAGTGTTAACTTGTGTCCCCTGTGGCAGGTACCGCAAGAAGCTGTCATTCAACATTAAGCCTTTCTCAGTAGCCTATGTGCTGCCTGAGGGCCGTGGTGGGTTTATTAATGCCAAGGTGGTCAGCACCACCCTCAACACCTACATGGCTTCCTCTGACATCCACATCGACATAAGCCATGTCCCCCACACCTTCAAAAACAATAAAGGTCAACAACAGTCAATGCAAGACTGCAAAAAGAAGGTGCGAAAACATAAAAAATTACGTGACTACGAAAAAGAAAAAAACCCTCCAAAGAGTGAATTAAAATAACACCTAATTTACTCTCATCATATTAGATACATTACACTTTTTTCCATAGTTGCATATCTTTTACACAAACAAATGTGTATATTTAGTTGAATCTCATCTTCTCTGTTACCACAGCTATTTGTTAAGGATGCTCAAGCAATTTGGAGCAAAATGGTGGACAAGGAGGAGACTTCTGAAGGATACCAAATGACTCATGATGGTATGCCACTTTGTTACCAAAACCTTCACATACACTTCAGCTTCACGTTGCTTTATAAGTAGTGTTACATTAACAATAAGTAGCGCTATAATTAACTAAATATAATAAAAGTCCATAGTTAACAGTTTGCAAGTGCATGGTCTGAAGTAAGACTATTTAAATAGGTTGTTTGTTCTGTAGGGTATCTGAAGCTGTGGCAGCTCCAGCAGCCCTGCTTGGACAAATATGACGTCATCCTCGTAGATGAGGCCCAGGACTGTACTCCAGGTAGACACCACCAACAAAGACTGACATTTGAAACGTTTATGTCTGAGAAACAGCTAAAGAGTGATGTTTACCTTAACCTCTGCCAATTTTCTCTCTCCTTGCTACTTGTTTTGACACCTCTCCTCTTCGTTAGCGATAATGGACATTTTGATGTCCCAGCCCTGTGGGAAGGTCCTGGTGGGAGACCCTCACCAGCAGATCTACACTTTCAGAGGGGCTGTCAACGCCTTGCACCTGGTGCAGCACACACACCTGTACTACCTGACTCAGGTACACACACACCTATACACACGCCTCTGGTGATTCACCTAGGAGCATGTTCTTACAAATGCACTTTGTACCGCTTATTATAGCATGTGGTTCTTGACACATTTTCGGACCTTTAACCTTTACATTGAATAATACGACTGTATCTTTGGGAACGTGCTAATTGCAGTGTGTAAAATACAATAGAAGTGTCTCCCCAGCAATAAACACTCAAAATTGCTGTGTGGCAGTGGTTTACATTGTGTTCCATAGTGTTAGACCAACAATAGTTAAGATGTACCATGGCTTAAATAGTACATTCAATCTGACAACATGGTAATCATTTAATGTGTTAAAAAGCTATGTTAAACTTTTGGAGAATCCTCCCATCCTTAAGCGATATCAAAATAATAATAATTAAAAAATTATAAATACTTTTTTTTTTTTATAAAAAAAACAGAGTCAGCCTTTTCTATCAATATGATAAGAAACTACAGCAGCAATGTTTTCTATATCTGTCTTTTCATGTGTACATTTTGCATGAACTGATTTTGTTGTTGGAATTTAATTTGAATTATCTTCATGCACATATTTGTCTAACAGAGCTTTCGGTTCGGTGCCGAGATTGCCTATGTGGCTGCTACAATTTTACAGGTGTGTAAGAAGACCAAGAAGATTCTAGTGGGAGGAAGTCAGGAGGGTAAGGAAGCTGCATCAGGAATATGCAGATGTGTTATATCACAAAAGTATTCTGTTACTATGTATTTCTGACTAGGAATATATGTACTAGAAACATCCAGCTGGTTTCTAGTTGTCTGTGTGTCTGTCCGTCTTCAGGCAGTGTGCGGGGTGAGACTCTAACCACTGAGGGCACGGCCAGGTCTGGATTGACTCTAGGCGGGGGGAGAACCGCCATCCTGTCGCGCTGCAACGCCACGGTGTTTGACGAAGCCGTCAACCTAACTGACGCTAGCCCGCCATGCAGGCTGCACATTGTTGGAGTGAGTGACTGCAGTGCACAGATAAACAAAACGCTGTGTCCGCTCTTTGCTTTCTTGTAATATTTACTTTCCATTGTAGGGAGTGGAAAACTTTGGATTGAGTAAAATCCTGGACATCTGGCTACTGATGCAGCCAGAGGAACAACGTAAACGTGGTAGGGTAAACATTCACACAGGCTGCAATGCACTGTTCTTCTAAACACGTCATCTGACTTTATTTAAGATATGTAGTCCATTATGGGCTTGAACTATCCTCCTCTCACTGACTGATCTACCTCCTCCTCCAGACATTAAGGATCGCTTCATCCGTAACTTCAACAAACCCAAGTTAGGTGGCTATGCAGGCCTGAAGAACTACGCCTCCAACACAGAGGACCGCGAGCTAGTGGGCAAGCTGACTGTGGTAGAAAAATACAACAACCGTATTCCTCAGCTGGTAAATCGCATCCTTAGCTGCTCCGAGAACAACTTTCAAAATGCAGGTATACGTGCGCACACACACACACACACAAGCATACAGCTAGAGTTCAGCCAGAGTTCAGCCAAGGTGTTCTGGGTACATATAGGCCCACATACTCACCCCTACACTTATGAAGCACTTACTATCAAAGGATACACAAACAAACACGCACACTCCTCTGCCCTCACCATGCGTTTACGTACATGGCTATGCAGCGAGTTAAACACTCTCCCAAAAAAGTGGCCAAGACAGGAGCTGACTTGATGATTTTTATTGGAAGTGGTGTGAAACTGAAA
>JAVQIZ010147964.1:0-10719 GCA_036023535.2 Galaxias brevipinnis | reverse complement strand
TGAGTTTCCAATGGGTAGATGTGTAGGTTCTATCCTATGAGTTTCCAATGGGTAGATGTGTAGGTTCTATCCTATTCGTTTCCAGTGGGTAGATGTGTAGGTTCTATCCTATGAGTTTCCAGTGGGTAGATGTGTAGGTTCTATCCTATTAGTTTCTACAATGTACTTTTCTCCTACTTACTACAGGCGCTCGCAGTAAACGGCTGATTCCTGTGATGTACAAAACCATGACAAAGCCTTTTCCAAGCATCCTACGCTTCCTTACCACTTGTGATTACACCCGGCCCTGCACACAGTCCTGGTTCTGGACAAGGCTGGCTAAGGCTCTCTCCCTGCCCTGAAAAGACTATATAGACTTGAACCAATCCAATATTGTGAACAACAAAAGTTCTCTGTTGTTGCATTGAACATATACAACCAAAGTAATACATAAAAAAAAAAAATATATATATGTATATATATATATATATATATATATATAATCCATTGTATTTCGTTTTTGCGCTTTTCCCAAGGAATCGAAGTGCTTTACAGATTGGTTGCCAATTCAGTATATGTGTGTATGCTGTATATATGTACAGTTTCTGCTTTTTGGCCTTTTACCTTCCTGGTCATTGACAATTTTACTAAATCAATTAGATCATTCTAAGTTATATAATTTTAAATTTAAATCATACCATTGTAATCTTTTGTGATTTTAATGATTGTACACCATTTTCATCTGCAAAACTGAGTTTGATTCCATTTCACAAGACTTCAAATGCCGTTATACATTTTATGTTTTTAATTCAGCATACAGTGTTCGTATACTGGATTCACTCTTGTTGCTAACTCCTTACCAATCAAAATGGGGGTACTGGCTTCTTAAATGGTTGCCAGAAAGACCTAAGTTTTATGTTCTAATGTGTTATTTTCAAACAATCTAACAACCATCTTTCATGCAAAACACCACTTTTGTTTTAGTGTTGCCATTGCTCCTTTTACTGCAACAGCCCTACATGTGTAGTTGTGTAGTTCTTTCTGTATCACCGGCTTCCTCTTGTTAACCAATCTGTTTGATGTTTGCTGTGATGGAACCACATTATGTGCAGTAAAATGTCCTCGTTCAGTGCTGTTATAGGAAGTTATCGTATGTACTTGTGTGTATGCATACGTGAGTTATTGTTCCTTGTTACAGTTTTTTATATGATTTACACTGATTATAATTTCCTCCTCATATAATCTATTGTTGTTTATAGAAAGGTTAATGTACTCTGATTATTTTAAATATATGAACTATTGTAACACTGCATTACACAATTCTTGCTTGGTTATGCTGCTCCATTTTGTTTATAATTAAACGGAAACTATTCACAAACCCTGTATCCTCAGAAACAAACATTTCTCCTAAGCAGTTATGATGTTTTTTATTTAAATCACTGGCAAATATTTGTGTTGTTAGAATTATGCTAATTCATCTGAGTGGCATTACAAAGTGAACTGACCACTAAGGGGTAGATACCGTATGATAGTTTTATAGTTTTACACGTATCACAAACAGGATAAATGGTATGACGCAATGGCATCATTTGTACTGCCTGGCTTGCATAAGGGTCACTTAAGCATACCAGTAATTCGGTGGATAGCAATATTCTAAAATTAACACCATCCCCTTAGACAAATCATACCTGTGGAGGAGACATGGGGGGCCTGTAATAAATTTGAAGCTTGTTGTTTAATAACATACCAGATAATTGATTAAATCCTGATTGCCCTGCTTTGGCCCATATTGTAAATCGGTATGTTGACTAACACGAAATGCTTTAATTGTTGGCCACAGGTCCACATCATTCTTGCTCAAGTAAAAATCAAATGTGGTGTGAACATTAACATACTGTCACCAAAAGAGGTCACTACTCTGCTATTTTGAACACGGGAGCTGCCATTTGTTTTGTACAAAATGCAGATTGTTTTTAACTTTAACCGATGGTTAGTGTCGTGTGTTACTTTGCTGCGTTTACTTTATCTGTACTTAATGTGACTTTGATACATAAGGTTTCCATTGGATAACTAGGCTATTAAGGGTGTCTTTTGCGCATTATTCGTTTCCACACCCAATATGGCGGCTCTATAGGCCTATTTCCATTTTTTTTAAACTGGAATGTGTAGGCGGGGCTGTGCTGGTGTCAAACTTTAGGAATGACAGGAGTAGTGCAGCAGGGTTGCATAGAAAGGGAAGTAACGCTGCTGTTAGTCTTTTTTCGGGAAATAACTTGCATTTAAATTCCTAAATCTGAATACACCCCAGTCTTTGGATAAAAATATTTGTGTACATATAGCACGGTCAAAGTCTCAAGCCATGTCGGAGGACCTGAGCTCCCAACCCTGGTCCATCAACAAGGATGATTATGAGCTGCTGGAGGTGATTGGTATGTTCTTTACAGTGACGTGTGTTAGTGTTTAACAATGTGATACAACCACACTACTGTACATTGTCAGGGATGATTTTAAACCTATTTTCATGAGCAATAACTTTGCATACGAGCTGCATATGGCCCGGGCCATGGCACTTCGACCAGCACCCCCTTTCAATGCAGTACTAGCTCGCTTGTGCACGTTTAACTTTGATTAGCGATAGCAGACATTATGCATGTTAATGTTCCATATTCAAGGGGACCGTCCTTGTGCTGGAGTTACAAACCGCGTGTCGCATAACGTGATAAGTAACGTAGCCTCGGTTCAGTATAATTGCTGGAATAAAACATGTTTACGAAATAACCTCAAGCTTTAAATAATTGAACTCAACCAGCAACCTTTCACATGGCTTTTTTTTTGCTTTGTATGCATAAACATTTATGAATGCACCTCCTTTACAAGTTCGAGAGTCAGACTCATCTTACCGAGTATCTCTGTTAAGGAAGTCTTGCTGTCGACCCCTAGTGGCAAACTTCCATAAAATCTGCACATTGAACGTTAATGGTGTTGGGTTTATGTTATCAAAACTTACGATAAATTGATAGCATCAAAAGCGGCTGCTCTACACACTCGCATGGATTGATAAAGTTTTAATCAACGAACTTGGATATTGAATAACAATTAATTAAGGTTACCATATTTGTTTAATTCCAAATCCATAATATGTCATTTATATCAAAATACTTTTCTACAATGCAATGGATGTGATATAGGCTTACTTCCTACTTTAGTTTAAAGTTATTCCAATTGCTTTTCTATACTATCAAATCTTTTTTAAGGAGAATATCTACAGTAGAAGTAAGCAACACTATAGCAGGAGGGTTTGTGCTCTAAAACCAGTTTCCATTATAAGAATATAAATGTGCTTAAACAGGTTCTGATTTGCTTTGCCAAGTGGCTGGTTCTTTTTTTCTAGAGGGAGGCCATATGCAATATGTTTAGAGAGGGTTCATTTTGCTGGCTTTAAAATACCTCTTGTGTATTTTCAACGCTTATACCTGAAGGTTCAGCACATTTCAGGTTCTTCGAACTTTTCACTGTAGGGAGCCCTGCTTTGTCACACTCAAGTATGTTATGCTGTAATTTGTATGGCACTGTCATTCTACTTGATTGACACATTTCTGATGATATTATATAACAGTTGTTATCCTGTTCAAAACCGGATACATTACTTAAGGGAGCCTTTGTGAGGATAGTGTATGCCTGTTGTGTGTGCACTGTGCAGTCAAGTAATTCAGAATTTCCATTCACTTTTTAACCTAAAACACACAGACTGCATGCTCTGAGCTGTTGTGAAATATCATTTCTTCTGGTTCCTTTGTGTCAGTGTAATGTTGATGCTGTCTCTGTAATTACATATGCTGACAACACACACACACACACACACACACACACACAGCGTTATATTGCTGATCTTTCTTGAATTTCCTTATTGAGATTTTGCTTGCAACACAAATATAGGCAAATTCTAGGATTAAACTCTCTTCAAATTTGTATTTTTTTTCAACTTTCAAACCTCATTTTGCCCATTTAGAGCACTGCCCCAGGGTAATTGTGGAAAAACGTTTTTTATAAAAATGTTTTTATAAGTAGGCATCAGATCGCTATCAGGTGACTGTTTTCACAGTTCCTTTTGGACTACCTGGCTTCCCAGAGTTAGGCCCTCACGCTGTTAAAACCTAAAAAAGGTGTATAGACTGTTCAGAGGCAGGTGCTTGTAAACCAGACTTTGATTCTTCATATTGCAAAGGTTCTCTTGCTGTCTACGGGTGTAGAGGTGGTTGGGGAATTCATTGGGGCACTTTGCCACCGTAAGCTTAAAAGGTCTCAAGATTGATCTCTTTTCTGGTTTTCTGAAATGGTTTTCATAGCCATACTCCTTTATGAAGTGGAAAATGTATTGGTTTTTCCTTTAACGTTGACCTGTTCTGCTTTTAGCTGGAACGCTGGTGTTTCAAGGATGGCCGGGATGGAATCTCGGCATGCTTAGCAGAACTATTGTTTAGGTAACTTCCCCAGGGAAAGAGGTCTTGTTATTGCACGGGCCGGTTCACACCCTCTTTTTCCACCTCAGTGAACGGTGGACCACATTGGTCAGAACCCGAGCCATGGAAAAAATGGGCAGTTGTTTTCCCCCCACTCACATGGTGGACCATGGTAGGGGGTCTGAACTGGACTGGAAACTTTCTCTTGTGTAGGATCCAATAGCAATCGTGTGTTGTCTGCCTTTCATATTGGGCTCATTTTAGAAAATGTAGGCCTAACCCTAAGGCAGGTATTGTGCATGCTCATGCCATAGCCAACAGTTACCAATTCTCTCACTGGAGTGAACACAATCATTTTGCTTAATTCATCTGAAATGGATGCTTCCCTAGGTGAACGTTTGACTCTTTAATTGTTTGCTACGGTTACCCCCTTTTTCACACAAGCCTGCCCATGGTACCCATGGTTGTAGGTCAGTGTGTTGGCCCAGGCCTTTGGGGGATAAATTGGGCTTAGGTGGCCACTGTTGATTGTTAACCACATGTAACATTTCTCATTGTACCCTAGAAATCTTTTTTGTAACGTGAGCAAGGCACGCAGAAGAAATCTAATATAGGGCTAGCTGTCGTCAGGATGAGGACTCGCTGACCTTATGAGGACAGGAAGAGTAAACAGAGAGCTACTACCATGCTGCTGGTCCCGGCCCATGAAGGACAGCATTGAGTCGGCCCCGGCAGGGAGGCAAGCCCTAATTAGCAAATCTGATCAGATTATTTTAGGGGCACATTGCTGACCAACCCCTAAGGATATATTTGAAAACAGGAAAAAATGTCCAGATAATTTATCACCGTACTTCTTTTCATTTTTTCAGTTTACTCAGGTCATATAAGGGTATTTGAAACCGACACTGTGTGCTTTGGCCTTAGTATCGTGTGCCAGCTCTATCTTCAGGTAGTTTAGTTGTGAACAGATTTGTTCTTAAGGTAAACTGTGCCAAATTGTAAGGGGAAAGGCTGATAAAAGAGCTTACTTTTGATATCAACTTTCAGAAGGGTGCTTTGCTATGCTTATTAATTTAGCCAACTCCATCACGGCCTGGTTCCTGTAACAGCATACTAATCAGCTGTAAGTCTTTTCTTTATGTGTGCAAGACTACACTGTTGAATCTAATCTTTGACTTCAAAGAGATCTAGCCTACCCAAAGTGGAGGAATAGGCCTTTTTCTCAACGCAAGCCAAGCATTTTATTCTGAATCTCCAGCCCCTGCCTGTACTTACACAGCATGGCTTACATATTTAGGCTCCTGATGGCAGTTCTCTGCTCAGAACTACTCTCTTAAGAGTACAAGGCAAGTGTTTTCATGCCTTGGCTTGACTCGGCACAGAATATTCACTAGGAAATGTATAAAGTGAAGTGCCCAGAAATAAACTCAATTGTCCGGCCACTTGAGATCGAGTTATTCTTTTTTAACACATCAGCTGAATTGATAAAGCTTCACGTGTGCAATCGTCATTACATTTGAACAGAAAAGGACTGTTTGTTCTTCACGATGGTCAGCCTCCGTGCTGGGCAGTAGGCCTAACCCAACCACATCAGCTAGGCCTAGGTGTTTTTGATTTTATGGATTTCATCTTGATCCTGTAACCTGGTAACCTAACATTGAATTATAAGATCTGGATGTCTACAATCCAAACCAGCTGGCCATTAACTGCACATGGATAAAGATCTTTTGTGTTTGAGTTTCATCTTTTGTAACGCTCATATTTTACAGGAATGTTTTTTTTCCGTTTTCATTAGGATTATTTGTCTTAACATAGGCTAATTAACATAGGAGCAAGAAGTGATAATATGTCTTGTTTTAAATCAGCTTGGGTTGAACATAGGCTTTTCCTTTTAGGTGCTAATAGTAGACTAGCTGAAGAGGAAACTTCTGTTTCCATTTTACAATAAAAACATACTGTATGCACAAACGGAAATGCAATTCAATAAGTCTATAACTAGGCCTACTCTCTACAGCGTGAGTATTCTAACTTGAAAAAGCTGTGTGTGGCTGGTCCACTGATGTGAAAGTGCCCCCTGACCTGGAGTGTTCCCTCAGTGGAGAGGACCTACTCAGCCTCAGCTCCCTCCACTATCCCTTAGGTGCCCGTCCAGTCACCCCTGACTACGGCTTGTTTGTTTGTGTACGGGAATTTACACTCCAGTGTGTACGGTGCAACTGAAACCCATGGCGCTCTCTCCCATCACAACCTGAGAGTGGTTGGTAGTGGGGGTTATTACGGAAACCTTGTCCAGTGTCTGGTTCTTACTGAAGGATCTGTGATCCATTTCTTGAGTGAATGCTGCACTGGATGCTGAATGCTGCATTATAACATAGGAGCATATTGCCTAGTTATAATAAAACCATAGACCATGGTATTCCCATCTTACAGCAATACTGTCACAGCATGAGGGAATGACATTGACAGTGTACAGCGTTCTTCTTGAACAGAAAATGTGTCTTAAAAACTAGAGGAAAAGGTGTGCTGTATTCCAAATGTATTCAATCTACTTTTAAGTATTTATAAAATACACATTTGTTATCGACAAATAATTATGCAACTGTTCATCCAGAAAAATAAATGTGTCATGCTTGATCCATTCCAGTATCAATGGTGACTCCATAGCACATCCTTTTAACGTTAGCTTGAATGCTCGCCATCATTGATTTCGGCCCTGTAGGCCTTGTGTTGGCCATGTCATCTTGGCTTTTGGCCAACAAATATATCTGTCAAGGAGACTGAAGCAGGTGGTGGATGTCTCAACATCTCTAAATAGATTGTAGTGACAAGGCATAGAACCCAACTAATAGAAATGCTAGCAGTTCATTCTCTCCTACTGTGATTGAACAAGTCTTAATCCTTGGGAATGGGAATTGCAGACAAAAGTATAATAATGTCTTTAGGGACTGCTGTTCTTTAATAAAAAATTAGGGGGAACTGTTTTTTCTTTTCTGTTTTTATCCTAATCCATAGTGCCCCACTGGCTGAATGAAAAAGCTTCACTATAAAGACGTTGTTAGCTAATATCTGGGCGGTACTGTTGGAGAAGCTTACTGTAAGGGCAAATGGCCCTGCAATCCTTAGCTCATTTACTGGAACAGACCAAAGCAAAGCGTCCTGCCAAAAAGGAATGTAGTTCGGCTAGTGCTGCACAGTGTCACATATACACCTGAGACCTTGTGGAAACAGCCTTATGCATGAGCTTTAGTCATGAGCTTTAGTCATGAGCTTAATGGTTCTCGGTATTGAGAGGCCAATGACCACCGAAATCAAACTCACCCAAGCTTAGCATGGGAGAGTAGGCACGATGGTAAAGGGCAAACTCATACTGCTTAACTCCCCCAACAGTCCCTCTGTACCCATGCAGGACAGTGCCAGAATACTTCTTAAACTAGGTGTTTAACAACAGCAGTGGAGGTTTCTCTAGTAATAATCAGTCCTAAGCTTCATCTTTACACTACGAACAGCATTGATATTTAAAATAATTAATTAATATTTAGTAATTTAGTAATATTAATATTTGGCATTAAAAAAGATAAAGAAAGCTTTATATCCAGAAAGAGAGAAGAAATGAATCTGCAAAGATGGCATTTCAATGTGTTTGCCAAGACCTGCAATCTATAGACCACACCGTACTAATGTGTTATGTTTTTCATTCCTGTCCTTCCCAGGGAGTGGAGCTACAGCAGTGGTCCAGGCCGCCTACTGCGTGCCCCGCAAGGAGAAGGTGGCCATCAAACGCATCAACCTGGAGAAATGCCAGACCAGCATGGATGAGCTTCTGGTGCGATTAAGACATTACTATTAATTACTGTTACACGGAACAGCATGGGGTCTAGTGCAAATTCTGCCCTAGTTATTTAGTTTACATCAAAACCAACCTTTATTATTTTGCCATGCTAGTCCCCCTGCTCTTTTCTTTTTCTAATAACTATTTCTGTTATGAATAGCTAACCATAGAAGCCTAGATTATTGCAAACCAGCGATGGACCTGTTCCATATGTACATGCGGTGGTTATAATTTTTCACTGTAGCTCCCCTCCTTATTAAAAACTGCTGATTATGGAAGCAACAACTGGGGACTTTACTTTGTAGATCTAAAGAATCAAATATTTTTTGGTGTGATTAAAACAATGATAGATGGGTTTCTTGTGCTCTTGCCGGTTATTATTTCAATCTTAGGGCCATATGTAATACATGGTGTAATTAATGACACACAACCTTTCAATAAAAAAATGGGTCACTTTAGTTTAAAGGCTTAATGACCGTTATGAACTACTTTTATAATTTTTATATTAATTTGCTGGTTATTTGCCCACAGTGGCTTAGCTAAACAGAGGGGAGTGTCCTGAAACACTACTGCCCTGTGCATAGACCAGCTGTGTGTGTGTGTGTGTGTGTGTGTGTGTGTGTGTGTGTCAGCTGCAGTCAGCTGCTCTTTGATCCCTGGGTGACCTGCTGACACCAGATCTCAGTGGTCGGTGGGACTTGGGGGGGCAATGAGGACTCATTAGCTCAAAGCCAAGATGGATGGATCTGTAGATGGAGGACACATGGCAGCTCTCCCCTTCTAACAGACAGAGACAAGTTTTTTTAAAAGAATAGCTCTAGGAATACGGACAGAGAGAGCGATAGGAGCTCGGCTCTCTCACACTTTGAGACACACCCTCCTCCCTACACGTCATACCAATCAGGAATAATCCAGTGTTTTCTGTGTAGAGTGGTGTCACGGGATACAGCGTGGTCAGGTTTCCTGCCGGTGGTTTTCCCCCGTTTTCCACAGCCTGCTGGGGACCCACTTAGATGTTAAGGAAGCATTAAATTATACCCAGATTGCCTCCTCTAAAGTTTTAAGAGGATTGCTTCAAGGTTTGGACAGTGTTTTAAGAGAAAAGATTCCGTAGTGTAGAAAAGACCCATATTTTATCTGCATATTTTAGGTTACATGCCTAGGTTTTACTGACAGGCACTTAAGGTTGGCCAAACTCACGGAGCTTTAAAGGAGCTTATAAGCGTCCCAGTGTTAAGATGCCAGTTTAAGGATGGCGGTTTTGGATCCCCTTGCACAGACAGTGTTTCTGTTCTTCAGGCCTGTGGAAACAAAACTGTGTGTGTTTGCGCGTGCGCGTGCGTGCGTGCGCTTGCAGAGGGGTTGTATCATGTGTGCTGTGTGTGAGGCACTGACTGACTGAGTGTCGTAAGGCTGGTTCCATAGTGGCCTCTGTTTGTCGCTTGTTCATTTCCAAAGCGTGACCAGCCTCCAACACTGGCTCTGACATCATCACACTGTTATCAGTCAATGTGTCAGACCCTAACCTTTACTCATAGATCTTCTGTAAATTTCAGTGTAGGAAGATGCATGTCGTCTTAACGCCTATAAGCATGCCTCGACCTGAATAGTCAGGGAACCTGTTGGGTGACATCTCTAGTCGATACAATGGGATTCTTCAACAGCTTTAATTTTTTTCCCAGCTTTTCTTTCTCCCTGGGGTTGTTTCACTACGTTAGGCTGCATACGCTATAGAAAATTGAAGACATTCATTGTTGAAGTACCTTTTGTGTCTCCCCACACTATTTCAATGTTTAAATTTTTTTTGGCTTATTTTATTCCTTTTATTTTTGCAGCCCTATATGCCCTAGATGCAAACGCTGTTATTGAGGGATAACATACGGTCTGTGTTATCTGGCCATCTGCAACGGCTTGGGCGTACTGTTCCACAAATCTGTCTGTCTGAAGTTTGATTGATGAATGAACAAATGGTCATCATTACAGTATCGGCTATTCAATTCAATTCATGTTTAAATTTCAAATACATGTGGCCTATTAAACATGTATTTATTGACTGGTAAAACTTGAGAATAAAAGGCTGAATAAAATCCTATTGTTCCTGTAGGAGCTTGTGGCTGGCCCACAAAGCACTGCCGGGCCAGTACTACCACTTTCCTTGGAAAGAAGTCAAGGGAGAGGCAGAGAGTGAGAGACGAGGGGGCGGGTAGGAGGAGGAAGAGGGGTGCTTGGCGTTTCATTGGAAAGCAGGAAGAGTTGAAATGGGGTCAGAACTATCGGACTGTGTCCTTGTTATTCTTCCTTTGGCTGTGCTAGTGTCTGGCCAGGGCTGTGTGAGAGCGCCTGCCCAGCCCGCTGTCTGGTCGAGGGCTGTGTGAGAGTGCCTGCCCAGCCCGCTGTCTGGTCGAGGGCTGTGTGAGAGCGCCTGCCTAGCCCGCTGTCTGGTCGAGGGCT
>JAVQIZ010147954.1:0-15936 GCA_036023535.2 Galaxias brevipinnis | reverse complement strand
CCCCCCCCCCCCCCCCCCCCCCCTCTCTCTGGTCCTCTGTCCTCCAGGGCTGCTCCATGCTCCCCTGTTCTCCAGGGCCGCTCCCTAACCCTCTGTCCTGGTGCTTTGGTTGTGATGATGGCTGTGTTGTGTTTTCCAGGGGAAAGACGAGGTGTACGATCGGATGCTGCTGGACTACTTCCTGTCCTACCACCAGTTCATCCACCTGCTGTGTCGCGTTGCCATCAACTGTGAGAAGTTCACCGAGACGCTGGTCAAACTGAGTAAGTAAAGAAGTATACTTCAGACCCCGATTAAACACAGTAAGTACAAGTTCACCGAGATGCTGGTCAAACTGAGTAAGTAAAGAAGTACACTTTGGACCCTGATTAAACTCAGTAAGTACAAGTTCATTGAGACTCTGGTCAAACTGAGTTAGAAGACTGAATGAGTAGACTGAGTTTAATGAAGTCTGAATTGGACCTGTTCTGATGGCGTGTGTCCTTACAGGTGTCTTAATAGCCTATGAGGGTTTACCTCTCCACCTGGCCCTCTTCCCCAAGCTGTGGACAGAGCTGTGCCAGTCTCAGGTTAGAACCCCCCCCCCAACACACACACACACACAAACAGTCCGTCCTTCACCTTAGACTTTCTCTTCATGTGAATGAATGAATAACGGCTACATGCCCTCTGCGGGGTTGCAGTCGGCGCTGGCTAAGACGTGTGTGAAGCTGCTGTGTGAGGACCCTGCGTTTGGCGAGTACATCAAGTGCATCCTGATGGACGAGAGGACCTTCCTCAACAACAACATGGCCTACTCCTTCCTGTCCTGCTTCCTCCACAAGGTAGATGGCACGCTAGCAGTTAAACAGTACCTACTTCAGACGTTGCAATTCAGACACTTTAACTATCCTATTAGTCTTGTCACAATACCAAAATATTTACTTCGCTACATTTCTACTTCGCTACCAATACAGGTTTATCACAATACTCGGTACCAAGACAATACTCAATACTGAAACAGTACTTGTTGGATACTTGGTAGCATTACTGAAATAAACTTAATAGATCAAAATTACATTTTCCTTTTATACATTCCAGGACAAATTTGTTTTCTATGAACATAATTTGTGGACCAAATGTTAATATAATATTTACAGTAGGCCTGCCCTGCACCATGTTATTTTATAAATAGTTAAGTTCCAGAATGACAAATGTATTTGCCAGTACTTTAAATGTATGATTCGAAATTCCAAATAGGTGGCCAGTAAAAAATTGTCATTTTAAAAGTCACGTAAAAGCACATTTTGGTGCTTGATGTGCTTGATTTTCATTTGAAATCATTATCAATATGAACCCGGAAAATTATAACAAAATGTTTATAAATCTAATCGAAATGGTCTCCCAATTCCACTGTATGCAAAGTAGTTTTTTTGTTGTTGCTAAGAGCAGGGCACGTCAAGACAGCACTAAGATAGTCGGGAGCGTTTGTTTTAATTTCGTCTTGCTTGTAATAAGAAATATGTAAACCACCGGAATTACGAGAAATTCCACCATTTTTTCACAGGAGTGTTTGATACCGTCGTTATCAGTGAAATCTTACCTAACAAGGCCTATCTCAAATTAATCGGACTGATATTGGCTGAGCAAAGCCCCTTTGTGCACGCTCTCTATTTTTCAACTAGCTAGCTAGTATTGTGATCAATGGAATATGCTGGTCGGTGACTAGCCAGCATTAGTATTCAGCTTCTGTTAAATCCCAAAAATATCTGTAGCCAATTAGATACCTTTTTTATCGATATGATGGATAGGTAGATACTTAGTTAAAACTCGTGTGCATGATCTATACACACGGCGAGACATGAGGACACAGACTTTGACTTAGTGTGCATGCAAACTTGCTTACTTTGCTGCATCGCTATACTTCCATCTCGTGTAAATTCAGGCAAATTACACCTTTCATCATCTCAAAGCAGGAGACTCGTTTGACCTAGAAGTACTGAACGTCAGAAAATTCTAATACCTAATCATTCTTAAAAATGAGTATTAAAAAAGTACTGAAGTTTTGGTGTAATGTGCAACACTTTATCCTATATTTTCTATTAATGTCACTGCACGTACCATGAAATACCCCCAACACAACTTAATCCCAGCTTGTGTGTGTGTGTGTGTGTGTGTGTCCGTCCATCCATCCATCTCCAGGTCCAGGGCCAGGTGCTTTCTGGCTCCAGCTGTGCCAATCTGACTTGTCTCCTGGTGACCAACCTGCTGAACGAGTATTGCAGCCTGCAGCCGGAGCTGGCCGCCCAGAGACTGGAGCTCAGAAAGACCTCTGGCCTGCTCAATGCGGTCAGTCCCACATTCACTCTGTGCTTTCTTAATATATTTGTAATCCATTCTTCATCTCCTACTCTTTCTTCTTCCCTTTCTCAATCCCGCCGTCCCTACTTTGGCCCTCTGTCTCTCTGTCCCTACCCGCTCCGTGTCACCATCCCGTCACCTCCACAGGACCTGCGGGCGCTGGTCCTGATGTTGTCGGTGCACACCCCTCCAGCCATGGACCCTGCCCTGGGGCCGGCGCTACAGGAGATGCTGGCCAAGTGTCGTGCCTGTGTGCAGCAACGGAGCCTCCTGGAGCTGGAGGCCAAGGACCGTAAGGCCAAAGGTAGGACATGTCTACAGCAGCCTCCAAAACTGTCTATACTCCATGCCCCTGGCTGAATGGAGATGAGGAGAGTTTATTTATAAAGCCGGTGTGTTAAGGTAGAATGTCCTGTTCTGTTGTCCCAGCTGAGGAGGAGGGCGCCACGCCAGTCAAACGGAGGCGGGTGAGCAGCGACGACGAGCGAGCGGGCGAGGGCCCGAGCAGCAACAGCAGCACCCTGGGCCCGCTGTGTGCCCCCTCCACCTCCTCCGCTCCCTTCCCCCCGGGTGGAGAGCTGAAGGTGGAGCCCCCAGAGGCCCACACTCCCACCAGTACATCCGACACGGAGACCCGGGATTCCTCTTCCCTCATTGACCCTGGCACCGAACATGAGCCGCCATCGCCGGACCCCGCTGCTGCCGCCAACACCCAGGTCTCTCCCAAGGAGGAGAAGATGGAGGCCTCCTCTTCGTCTTCGTCTTCGTCGTCCTCCTCCTCCTCCTCGCTCCAGGAGACGGGAGAGGCCTATGCTAGGGGGGAGGACCCGTCGTTGTCCCAGTCTTTACAAAAGACCATTGGAGAGGGCGAAGAGAGGAGGAAGAGGGCCGAAGCCACAGCCACTGTGTCGGAGGAAGAGGAGGAGGCAGCCAAGGAAGAAAAAGAAGCGGGTTGTCAGAACGCAGCCGTGTCGGAGGAGCAGGCCTTCCCGTCAGCCCTGGGCCTGGTGGGGGAGGGTCCAGAAGGGCCAGGCTGCAGTGCCCCTGTGGGCTGCCAGGGCCCCACAAACTCTGCCCCGGCCCCCGACATGCTGGACATGCTCTACAGGACGGTGGAGGCCACCATTGCCGTGGTTACCAAACTATCCAATGTCAAAGGGCCTTGCCATTCCTCTTCGTGACATCATCACTAGAGGCCGCTGTGAGATCTTTTGAAAACATTTTTTTGTCCTTGTTTCAGTTGTCTTCTTTCTCTTTCAAAATTGATTCATGCTGTGTTAGGCGTTATCTTCCCCTGTGCCCTGGCCGGTTTCTCTCTTCGGATGACGTGTGTTCATTGGGCTTGCTCTGTGCCTCAGTCTGTCACGTGATTTCTCCCCTGCAGTTTTGTTGGCAGTCGACACAGATTATATTATTTCTCCAAGATTGTCCTACAGTAGGATGAGAACACGCACAGCATACGATCCATTGGACAAAATATATATAAAGAGTTGTACAAGCTATAGCACATTTTTTTCAAAGGGCAAAAAAACTAGTTGTTTATTTTTTACTGAGTTATTTTGAAGTGATTTGTTTGAGGTTGCTGTAACGGGATAAGGTTTACAGAATTTTAGTCTCCTTTTTATGTCATTTAATTTGATTGCATTTTTACTGTGTATAAAATGGTTTCCTCTGTGCCAGTTTTGTACTCATGAAAGAGGCAAAAGTTGCCTTGGCTTTTTCTGTGGTTAAATATCCAAACTAAGTTTACTTGTACATTAAAAGAGAACCACAAGAAACTTGATTCTGTAAAGAATCTCTAGTTGTTGCCTGAAGGTGTGTGTGTATATATATATTAATATATATGTATATATTAATATATATGTATATATTTTTAATATATATATATATAATATATATATATATATTATAAATAACTATATATATATATATATATAAGTGAATATATATATAAAATGGTGCTTTATTTGACACGATATCTGTGGTTGAAATAAAGCACACTTGATGTAACAGTTGGAGCTTTATTTTATTTACAGAAATACATTCCATAATCTATTGTCATTCTTGCTTCTGGTGATGTTTTCCTGATTTTATTTTAATACAGCATAAATAAAAGTTTTAACTTGAAGAACAATTAATTTAAATGGACGTTGAGCCATAAAGGTTTTAATTTTGTTTGAGCGTCACACCATTTTGAATTGATTTGAGACAATGCATACACAGCTTGCTCCTATTAGTTTGCATCCCATTGACTTGACACTGAAACTTCTTGCAAACAGCTTTGTTATTAGTGCTCACGCTATGTTAACCTTCTTGCAGTAGTAACTCAATGTACCCTACAACCACAATGTTCGCTTCCCCTGTTATCCCATCGGATTACACAAAACACAGGACTACTGGGTCTTAATACGCAGGGTAAGGCGCTAATTAATTTCCTTAACGGGCACTTTAAACTAGCTATCTTTCTCGGTTGCTAATGGAGATACTGTTTTGTCAGATTTTTCTCTGGTTTCAAAAAAGGTGCATTTTAAATGTCCTAGACGGTTTACTTGAAGTAGCACTGTAAATTGTAGGAAATATACAAAGCTTTAAAACTCATGTCATTTGTCAAGGAAATGTACACAACTTTTTTACAATGTAGTAGAACACTTAATTTAAAAAAAATCATAAACCATAGATTAGAATTTTAGTAATTAACAATAGTAATTTAGTGCAATTGTTCTTGTGAGCCTAAACAATGGGGTTTCCAAGCGCAAAGCAGATCTATTAGGCCAATACTAGTTGAATGCAAGTGGTTATGGGTGCATTTCACTAAAGATCACTTTGATTGACATGCTAAAACAAGGATAGGGTTAAGAGTCTAAAAGCTAAACAACAGGATATCCTAATTACGATGTTATTGGTAGCCCTAGTAAGAAGCTGATGTCTTTTGGCCAATTTTTCAATAAAGGACTTTTTAACATTGTCATCATTCATATACATTGTAGCAAGACAGTCTTTTATTTAGACTTATGATGCCACATAACATACACCATTATACATCCAGGGTTTCTGTTCTTTGAGGGGAAAAAATATTTGTAAATACAGGGAATTTCCAAGTGTCCTGTATTCAGTACATTACACAACCAGAAGACTCAAGCTTAGATTTGTTATAGTTAAATCTGTACGCTTCCACAACAGCAAGGTCTAGCTAGGTCTAGAAAAAGTCAGTATTCTGGTTGATAACCAAACAAAATTGCACATAGAATTTGCAGGCAGGGACAAGACCTTGCTGGGCCTGCAGTGGAAACTAAGCTACGGTGTCTATAGATGGGTGGGCCAGTGGGGATGTCTCAGACAGCATTTTAAACTTGGCTATGATGTCTATGGATCGGTGCAGCAAGTCTCAGAGTAGAGGTAACTAAGCTATGGTGTCTGGATCGGTGCAGCAAGTCTCAGAGAGCAGATGTGTGGCTGGCCCCACTGTCACTGTCGATGTCTATATTCTTTTGCCCTGACTTGTCGTTTTTCATGGATGCTCTCCCCTACAACACAAATCATTTTAATCAAAACCGTTACTTGTTTAGTAAATTTAACTACAGCAATTTCATATTCACAAAATAATGTGTTTACCTGTTTTGAAGATGCAGAATTATTTCTCTCTGAATTCCTTTGAAAGAAGAAAACGGTATGAGGTAATAATCAATCCAATCAAGTCAACAGTGTCCTTTAAAATACTATACTATGATACTTACATGTAACCTTCACTGCTCTTATTAATGTTAAAGCTCTCCCTATCGTCATCATATTTATGATTTTTGGTTTTTCTGAGTCTGGTGAGGAAGGAAAAAATGCTGTAAAGGTTTTATCACTTTTAAACATTTTGTGGATATTAAGTAATGTTCTCAAACTAAAAGAATATCTTGCCTAAGACCAAACCTAGTTTTTTTTTTTTTACTGTCATGGACCCACAAACTTACTTTACAATGAACACTGCCACCATTACCACCAATCCCACCACGCTGAGTGCCAGCAGAACGGCCAGAGCTATGACCGTGGCCTGACTGGAAGCGTTAAGATCCTCCTCCACATCATGCTCCAGCCCGGGTCCAAACACCTTCTCCAGCTCCATTTTCACTGTGGAGGACTCGCTTTGTAGCTTCCTGTAGGTCAAATTGGAGGCTACTTACTAGGAAGTTATGTAATGGTAGAAACATGCTTAAAAAAAACATCAGTACAGATCAGCATGTATGATATATCATCAATATTAGCAAAGTGAATGATAGTTTCAGTTCCCTTTTTAAAAATGAGAGGAGATATGAAGACACTTTTCAAGACTTACTTTTTAACCTCTTCTGCAGGGATGATGTTCCCGTCATATGTGGCAATAATGCTAACAAAAGTCTTGATGCTGTCTCTCCGTACCCGTGAACCCAAGGCACCTGTACTGCTGCTAGCAACCCCAAAGACCTTTACATTCCAGCCTAGCGCTCTTCCCAAGGATCTAAAATGTAGAGAGAAAAAAGAGTTGGAAAGGAAAGGAAAAGTAACAACCAGGAAATCAAACCAACAAAAGAAAAGAATTTCAAAGTGAAGTGAAGTTTTTCTTTCTTGTTTAGATTTTCTTACTCTTCAATCTCAAGGATTTTGCTCTCCACCAAATGAATCTCCTTGTTGACAGAGATAACCACAACGTCACTGCTGGTGTCACTTGCCTGAACTTTTACCTGAACAAAGCAGGATATTGTATTGTCATTACAATCTCCATGAGCCTACAATCCTATGATGTGACCTTGCCCAAATGTGAACCACACTCCACTCACCTTCACCACTGCTGTCGCAGAAAGCCCATTGGGGTCTGTGGCCTTCACATCCACGGAGGTGTCTCCAGCAAGCCCCATCGCTGACACCACGTACACCAGGCCAGTGGAACCATCCACATCAAAATGGTCGCTGGTCGCTGACAAACTGTAGATCAACTGCCCACTGTCCCCAGTATCAGGGTCTGTCGCCTGAAGACAATGGTGAGGTCTTAGAAAGGAGAAGCCTGGATGACACCCAGAACAAGATCGCTAGGGTGATCTGTACCGGCATTTAACAAACAATGGTAATGTGTAGTTCATCTGAGTGACCCACTTGAACTTGAACCACAGGGTATTTGTAAGGAGCAATGCTGAAGATCTCGGATTCATAAGTCTCACTGGCGAACTCTGGGACCTCGTTCACATTCTCCACCTGCACCCTCACCTGTCAGAATGAATGACAAGGTTTGATCTCTCCTGCAGCCACATATACACATCACCACTCACCAAAAATGTGTCCAAATTTTATATTTTTACAAATCTGAAACTATGAAAATGGGTCATACCAGTGCAATGGCAGAAGTAGGGGGGGTCCTTGTATCCACTGCCTCTATCTCTAAAATGTACCACTCCTGAGTTTCCCTATCCAGAGCTGCTTTTGAGGTTAGGGCTCCGCTGGTGTCGATAGCGAACAGGTCTGTGTGCGTAGTTAGACCATAAGTGACGTCATATATAGCGTCCCCTGTGGAGGCCTTCACTGCTCCCACATACGTTCCCTCAGGCTGATTCTCAGGAAGGCTGAAGTTGTAGGAGGACCTCTCAAAGGCGGTTCCGTCAACAAGACTCACTGTTTTCAAGCTGACCTGGACAGTGGCTGTTTGGGCACACACACCCAGACACACCCATTCAGCGTCCATTTCTATAACTTCATTAGTTTAATTAATGGAGTTATATATGTACAAACACACAGCTTATTAGTCAACAATGGTGTGCACACCCACTGGAACCCTGACCTGTTGAGTTCAAAGGAGGCTCCCCCTGGTCCTTCACCATGGCTGTGAGTTTGAGCACTGTGTCTTCAGTGACATTCGCCAGGTCCGACGCCACGCTTACAACCCCTGTCTCAGCGTTCAGGGTCAAGTAAGGAGAGCTGCCTGTGAGAAAACTAACAAACAGTAACAGAATTATCCTTGGATTCAACTAACAATCTAACCTTTTACTCAACCAATATTGAAAGTCAACAAGACCAGCCAATGTATCCTGTCGGGTTTTTGTCTTTAGAGCTACAGGAGTCATATTCATATGAATGACACACTTACCTGTAGGTAAGGAGTGAGTTGTTGCCTATGTCTTTGTCTGTGCCCAACAGAGTTAACACGACATCTCCCACCTTAGCGTCTTTCACCAGAAGGCTCTTGGTGTAGCTGGTGGAGCTGAACACGGGTGTGTTGTCATTTAAATCTGTAACACTCACTCTGATAGTGGTAATGTTCTGCAGGCAGAGATTTCAATGAGCATAAACATCTTCTCAGTCAAGAGCAATAGCAAATTCAATTGATTTTACTGATGTTTTGCCTTAAACGGCAGTTCCAAGATTTAAGAATACAATACATTTTGATAAATGTTAACAACTAAATTTACATTAGATATCTAAGGATATGAACAATGTCTGTTTTGATATGGGTTATCTATGCTAGCATCACTGTACCTCTCTCCGGGGTGTCCCTTCATCAGAGGCCACAATTACTAATTCGTATACATCCCTGGTTTCCCGATCCAAAGGACCGTTCACCATTAGGGTTCCATCCTTAAAAATGAGACATGACACATTATGTAAATCAATCCAAGATCCATCAACAATAAAAGTGTTTTTCTGATGCATTCAATTACATCAAAATGTCTTAAAGGGATGTGGTTTCCATTTGGGGTTAAGTGTCTTGTTGACCTTACAGTAGGTTGCCTGCTTTTCTAAACTAACCTCTCTAAAGTTGAACAGTGTGTTGGGTGTGGCAGTGGAGAGGGTGACCTTGCCACTAGCCCCAATATCTGCATCTGTAGCCACAACACGGTACACCTCCCCAGGGAACTTATCCGAGTATTCCCCCTCAGTGATGAGAATAGGGTCTGGGAGGCCAGCGAACTGCGGATTGTTGTCATTGTAATCCAAGACTGTAATGTTGAGCTGAGCTGTGGCGTTCAGCCCATTTATGGGATGGTCCACTGCTACTACCTAAACACACAAAAATAAACCAGACTTTATTTTCACTGACATGCCTTTATGGCTTTAGTTCACATGAACTGTGGGGAGATATGGCGGGGGGCAGAGTTTAGTAGATGTCAGACAATTGACATTAGTCTCTAGGTAGTCTTAAACCCTTTTTATATGCCAGAAGACAATATTGTTTTTTAAACATTGTTTTAGAAAAATACTATACTTTGGAGGAAATAGAAGTAAAACAATTCACTATAAAATTATATTTTTAACCTTACAAAGGAATATTTACTTTAAACAGTATTGGAACTGAAAGTACAACTAAGTGTTTGAGTGGTTTTGAATGATCATTGAGCGATCCTTGCCAAATGTACTTTCTGACATTATAAAATGCGTGTTTTATTGCTGGTGTAAAATGTTTTAACTAAAAAAGTCCTGCACGTATAATGAAAGAAGACTAAATAGTACAGTCCTGGAACCCCCGTTAAAGATCCCTACTCTGGACTAAATGCAGTGGTAAAGAAGAACAGTCATAGCCCTTTTTGAAGCTGTAAATCATCAAATATTTGCTTTTTTTGCATGATCGATTTGTGAAATACTATAATAATAGAATGGCATTCCTAAAGATTCTTGATAAACAGAACCATAAAACAATCAGATTAGGACTGCATTCCGTCTTTAACCTTTGAAGACTGCTGTATTTACTGGTGTTTGAGTCTCATGACTAAGCTCAGGGGGACCTAGGACACGCCCTAAAGCCACGTTGAAGAATGTGGTACGATACCTGTAAAACATAGTTATCCTCTGTCTCTCGATCTAATGTGACGTCCTTCTTTAGGGAGACAACACCCTGCTTGTTAATGTCAAATGTGTCACTTGTGAAGATGAAGTGTCCGTTAGAGAATCCATCCTGTTGGATAAGGAAGGAGGTGTACAAAACTATGTCTTGTTTGTTTATCATCTAGGTAGTTATCTACAGTACCATATCACATGCGTTGAGACAATTCCACCTGAATCAAGCTGATCATAAAATAACATAGGGTTTAAAGGTAGTGTAATAAGGCCTTTTAGCCATATGAGCTTATGATCTCATTGCAAACATGTTCCATTTACAATCGTATAACTATGACATCATCCATCTGACCTCATCCTCATCGTTGACCTCTAGAGTCACAATAGAAGCTCCACTGGCCAGGTTTTCAGAGACAGCGACGCTGTAGACATCTTGACTGAACTGGGGTGGCCTGTTGTTTACATCCTTCACCTTCACAACTACAGACCCATTGGCAACCAAGGATGGGATCCCTCCGTCTGAGGCCTGCACCAATAGTCTGTACCCCTTCACAAGGCCATAGTCCAGAGGCTGGGCCAGCAACAACCCCCCAGTGGAAGAGTCCACCTCAAAAACGCCAGGGCTTGATGGAGGCTCTTGCTGGAAAATGCTGTATCTCACCCTTCCATTTGTGCCCTCATCTAAGTCCTTAGCTTCTAGGGTGTGCAGTGTTGTACCCACAGATGCCGTTTCCAAAACTTCCACTTCGTACTCCGTCTCGGAGAAAGTAGGGCTGTTATCGTTGACGTCCTCCACCGTTATGAGCAGGGTGCTAGTGGCAGAGCGGCTTGGGCGACCTTGGTCTCGAGCCACCACTTCCAGGCTGAACTCTCTCGTGGTCTCCCTGTCCAGTGCGCCAGCCAGTGTCACCATTCCAGACTCTGAGTCAATGGAGAATTTCCCTTCACCTCCCTGCAAGGAATACAGGATCTCCCCATTGAAGCCATCATCAGCATCTGTGGCTGTCACACTGGTGACATTGGCTCCTATCTCCGTATCCTCTGGGACACTTTCTGTGACAGGACTATGGACAAACACTGGATTGTTGTCGTTAATGTCAATGACTTTAACCTCAACAACTGCCTGATCAGTGCTGGTGCCGTCTGTGATGGAGATTGTAACGGAGTAGTTGCGTTTGGTTTCGTAGTCCAGTTTAAGCTTGGAGGTGAAAACGCCACTAGAGTCTATGTTGAATTTGTCAGCATCGGTCAAGACTGTGACAGTCACAGGAACTTCAGAGGTAATTGCCAGGAATCCAACCTATATTCAAAGGCACACGGCACATATTACTTGGGTTAGTTCTCCTAGATTATGGTTTTATCACCTCATCCTACTTTCATAAATATTTTTTACAACAGCTAATTCTGGACCAACGCCACCTTAAGAATAACAATCCCTGGCTCCATCTCCTCCTCTATGCTGCCACTGTAGGTGCTTTGTAGAAACTGTGGTTTGGAATCTCCTGGAGCTAGGACCTCCACCAGCACCATGGAGGAACGAGACGGCACGCCCCCTGCAGAAGGAGAAAAAAGCATCAGATGAGTTCAATATAATTCAATCCTCTTAATATCATCTTCTGGCATACTTCACCTAGACATACCATCTCTTGCGGACACATAGAGGGAGAAGTCCAGGATCTTGTTCTCCACCAGAGGAATGGTGTTGTTTAGCGTGATCTCTCCAGTGTTCTGGTTGATGGAGAAGTAACCTGCCTCATTTCCCCAGTCAATGGAGTACTCGACTTGTCCGTTTGAACCTGCGTCTGGGTCTTCAGCTGAAACCTAATGCAAAGTCTAAGGTAATGGGATTCTTTTCTTTCTATTATTTACGCTGTGTTAGTGTCAGTTGGGATGGGAACCACTTATCACTAGAGTATAAATTGGACCATAAATGCCAGAGTAAATACTCATGCTGATGTCATATCAGGGTCCAAAGTTAATACATCATGTTCTCACCTGAACAACCAACGTTCCTACAGCTTGATCTCTGAGGACCTTTCCTTCATACCGGTCATGCTCAAACTGAGGACTGTTGTCATTTTCATCCAATAGAGTTATGTTCACATCAGCCAAGGTAATATGCTTAGGGTCAGCTGTTTCCGTTGCTTCGATCTTAATATTGGAAATATGCAAGACATAAGGTGGAGATTTTAAGGGAAGTGTTTAATCAAGCCACCCTTTGGCCAGGTGACCCAATAAGATATGGGCAAAGTAAAGTAGTTAGAACAGTAGTGCAGTGTTCACATGTTCACTGAAATAGATTATATGATTGTTTGACATGATTGGCTGTATTTTGTAGGTATCTGGAGATATCTGGAAATGGTCTCACCTGAAACATAAAGTTTCCAGTTGTCTCCCGATCCAGATCAGTGGAACTTTTCACCCTTATTGTTCCATCTGGACCCACAGAGAACGGTACTGATTCTGGAAGAAGACGAAGGGTTCCAACAAAACCACCCTAGAGAAAGAAATAGAACGGCTAAATGGTTTTCTGTAAAACTGAAAGGTTTATGATGAAACAAAGGTTAATTTAGGAAAAACAGTATGTAACAATGCCGATTTGTGGTCTACTGGGTTCCAACTGCTAAATCTTTAGATGAAGACCTACCTGATCAGGATCACTGATTGATGCTCTGAACAGGATGGTGTCTACAGGGGCATTCTCCTGCAGATATACTGTGTAACTCTCCTGGTCAAACGCTGGAGGGTTGTCATTGACATCCTCTATGGTAAGGGACACCAAAGTGTTAGCTGTCTTCAAGCTGTCATCTGACTGGGCTGCCTGGATTAAAGAAACAATGATTGACATATTGTGCCTATTTTTGACATTTCACACTAGTAATAACACCAAAACCATTTGTTTATAGATATCAGTAATTTAAATATTTGTATTTGACCTACGATAAAGAAATCTTTCAAAAGAGACAGAGTTTACCTTAATACCCAAAAGTACTTCGTCTATCTCCTCACGATCTAAAGCCGTTGCGACAGAAATGACTCCACTGGTGACGTCAATGTTAAAGTTACGCAGGTACTTGTTTGGCGATACTAGGAAAAGAAAAGGTAAACATAAGCCTGAGATCTAAAGTGTCATAAATGTAAAGCAATGGTCAACTGTCATTATTCGATTTATTCTACTTATGGTTGGGCAGAGTGGTGAATTGATTATTAAAGTTGTAATCTATGTAATGACTACCACTGAGGAAAACAGTCTGCGGTTGTAGCTAACAGCTCCTCATATACTACCTGTGCTTATGCTGTACTTTACAGTCACATTGATCCCTGTGTCCCCATCCTGAGCTTTTATAGTCTCTGGCTCAATGGAGACTATAGGTCCAGTCTGAAGGAGATACATGTTTATCATATCTTCACAAAAGACAAGCATCACCGAAGAGGAAATCTGGTGTCAAAATGTTTTTAAAGACCTACTCGGTTTTCGTGTATGGAGGCCTGATAAAGGTTATGGTCAAAATAAGGGTTTAGGTTATCAAAGTCTTCGACTTCAATGAGGACCGTGGTTAAGTCACTGAGACCCAAACTATCCTGGAATGAAGGACAGGACACCGTGTCAGTCAGGTAAGGCAATTGAAATTCTAAAAGTAAAATGATTTAATCTCTTGGTATCTATTTACTCAGGTTCAAAAACGTTTGCATCATCTAGAACTTTAAGGACCTTTGATATTTCAAAATGATTTATTGATGTTTGATGTTTGTACTAGCTAGATTGGATAACAATTGGATAAGAACTGAATAAAGATGGTCTCACCTGGGCTTTAATTGTGAGGTTGTAGTTTTTAACCAAGTTGTAGTTCAGTCCTTCCTTCAAAATAACAGAACCTACAGCGTCCACTATAAAAGTAGATGATACTGGGGGCTGAATAACAGGAAAAACACGTGAGCCTAAATCTTCACAAATAGTAATACTTAGCTAATGTAAACTAATTATTACCAGCTCACCATGAGGGAGTATGTTATTTTGTTATTTGCGGTTGTGACATCTGCATCATTAGCTTTTACTTTGATCACCTCAGTGTCTTCAGAAAAAGTCTTAAGAGAAAAAACAAAACATGGCTATGTACTAAGATGGAAGTTAGGGTGAAATCACAAAGTAAATATTTAAAAAATGTGTACATCTTGACTGATCTGATTACATTTTAACTATATCACTTGAAAGTGTTTCATTTCACAGCCTTACCTCAGGTATTTTTGTGGTGTACTCTCTTTTCTCAAATATTGGGGCATTATCATTCAGGTCGTTGATGTTCAGTGTTCGAGTGTTGTTTAACTATGGGGAAAAGACATTTTTTAAACATAACTATATTCTCTTTTATAAAGTCTGCTTTATATAAATTATGATAAAAGTGTGTGGTCTCACTTACCTTGCCTACAGCCACACACATGACAGAATAATATAGTTTGCCATTGGTCTACAAGAAATACACATAGTGACTTGTTAAAAGCATTAAAGCGCTAACATTTCATATAAATTAATATATCAATCTCTGTTTTCCTTCATAACCATGGGGGACAAAATTACCAACTAACTCACAGCTTGAAGTTCATCTGCATCTAACGGTTTTTGGGTGTACACAGTGGCATTGGTGTCTCCAACGTTAAAGCCCAGGGACAGAAACTTGATGTGGTCTGGAAATAGGTAGGGCACCAACTGCACGCTGGCACCAGCTTGGATACCAGTTAGGACCTCCACCACCCCTGGAAAATTATAGCGGGAAGTGCAAAATCAGCTGGTTCACACTTCAAAAAACAGTAAATGACACCGTTTGTAAGATCGATATTTCAATGTCGTGTCAATCACCTGTGTAGTTTTCATCTACTCGACCCACATTAATAGATGAGCCAATGTCACAGTTTACTGTTGAGGTACCTGAAACCAGCAGACAGTTACGTTAGTTCATTGTGTGAAAGGAAAAGGTGATTTTTCTTGTTTGTGGTAGAAAATGTTGTTCTAATAAAAAAAGTGTACGGCCTCTGACTTACTGGGGCAAGAAAGATACACTGTAAAAAATGAACGGCTGCCAAACAAAAAACATCAATGAAGCGAAATCTCCAAATACAAAAGGTTTTTGTGTAAAAACAATACATTCATAGAAAAGGTTTTGCCAAGATATACTGTTATTTTACAGATATTTCTTAGATTATTACGATCAAACACCTTCCATAAAGTGACTGCACCAAAAGTTCAGCAGAGAAAAACGGTTATTTTAAAGATATTTGCTAAATCATTCCAATCTAACACTTTCCATAAAGTGATGGCACTAAATATTCTACAAAGAACCACTGTTATTCATTGCCAAAACTTGGGAATTTCACCTCAAGCCTTTTTACAGATAGCAATTAGAACAATCTTGCAACCAAACAGGTCCATGGTGCTCAAACAACATTCTGAAGGATTCAATCTATAAACCCAGACATAACAAATGAATATTACTTGCAATTTTATTTTTAACAGGCCACAATCACATTGAATAGGTAGATTATAATTATTATCCCACAATGCCTTGCTGCAAATCCAGACTAAAGTTGTTTTGGTAAACTGCTACATATGTATCTAAATGTACAGAGTTTAAATGTAACAGGACACATAAATGTAAAACTAAGATTTACCGTAAAATTACAAAGAAAAACTTTACATTCTAAGTATGGACATAAACCTTCATATGAGGAGTAATTTAGGAAAACTGAAAAAATACTGTATAATTATTATAGTTTCTATAATTTATAATATAATAATAAATATTTCTCAGCAAAACA
>JAVQIZ010147931.1:0-22658 GCA_036023535.2 Galaxias brevipinnis | reverse complement strand
CTTAGCCTGTACATAGTAGCCTATAGCCTATTGTGTAGGCTATATGTTACAACTGTTTTCTGTAATGTTTAATAAACTGTATGTGCATGTATTGTACAGCACTTTGGTCAGCTCTGCTTGTTTTAAACGTGCTCTATAAATAAACTTGATTTGATATAAGAAAATATGAAAAGCAGTGAGCAACCTTCGGTCTCTTTGTTTATACTTTCATGGGACATGAATGGGAGTTTCCGTGTCTGTGCTTCTTCTACGGTTTTCTGTACATTTTGTGTTACTGAATGCGACACTGCCACCTAGTGGGACCGTTAAACTTACGTTGAAATGCGTAGGCAAACTACTGTGCGAACGTAAGAGGCAATTTAACGTTTACGTTCGCTAACGCGCTCACGCAGAAGTATAAACCAGGCTTGAGCCAATGTGACATATCTTCCGTGTTGCGAAGGATTGTGGGTCAGAAAAGCTTGGCTAGCATGCTGGCTTGTTTACTTCAAAATGCGACCAGATGTATTAAGACATCCTGGTATTTTTGGCATACTTTGTTTGCCATACTATGGCTACATCCAAATTCTTAATTTTGCTTAGGAAGGTTCCTAACTGAGTGAAATGACCCGGAAGTATCTGAGTGGCAGCCATGATAAGTGCTGTTCGAATTCTCTTAAGTACTAAGGAAAGGTGCTTCAACTCTTCCTAACTTGTGTACTTTAGCATAGGATACACTGGACCATCCTTTACGAAAAGAAATAATTCCTTGTGGCAGCAATATTTAAAGCGATACACCATTCAGCCGTCGAATCGATTTCCCTTTTCTTATTCCTTTTTAATTCCAACCTTGGTAATAAAGTAAGTTAATATATTTCTCTGCCTTGCCCACGTTTCTGTATAGGCTATGAAACAACATGGTGACAACGCACAGGTGAAGTATCTAAGATGAGCTTTTTCTAGGCTATAGTTAATCTTCTGGACATTGTAGTTTCTCCATGAACAACCACGAAAACCACCATCGCATGATAACGTAGCCTAGTGTAAGTGCAGTTGGATTCCTTTAATAACGTCATTGTCTTTTCCTAAGTCCTTATGAATTCTCCTCCATATATTTCTTTAACCTTGTGACGTTTTCTCTCGGGGTTAAGGAAAAGTACATAGCAAAAGTCATTAGGACGAACTTTATTGGACAATTCGGATCCAGCCTAAATCTTTTAATGGCTTACTATAAAGTATGCTAGTATGACGCAGCCCGAGTCTCCGCACCAATGGTGTACCAACAATTTTCAAATTTGGCGCTATGGACTGCGACGGATGTTATGATGAAGTAGTATGTCCCAATTGTATGCCTACTTTAAGCAAAAGAGCAGCTGCAGTACCTATTAAAAGAAAAAAGTAGTAGTATGCAATTTGAGACGCAGTGTATGACGCTGCCTGCGGTCAAAGCCAAGCATGAAGTGAAGCACTTACAACTGTTGTAAAAACAGTTAGCTTGGGCTAGCTAAATCTGGATGCTAAAGTTGGAGATTTAAGATAAGAGTTTTAAATACTGAATTGTAAATCCCAGATTTAAGATTTAAATTATATATATAGAGCCTACAAGAAGTCCAAGATTTAAGATAAAACTGAGATTTAAGATAAATTTAAGTTAAGATTTAAATAAGGTACATGGTACATTATAATAAATTATCAATTTGGGTGGGAAACTGTTGGCCTAGATATCGGCGCTGCGTAATTACGATGAATTTGGGCTACTTTAGAAAATATGATGAAATTGTTTGCAAATGAAGAATAAATAGGCTAGGCCAACGTGTTTTTTTTTTCAGTAAAATATGGTTGGAATCATTTTTTTGGTGTGATTTCACATTTTCACTGTGGCACAAAAATATATATTTAGTTCAAAGTGTTTTTCAAACAGCTGGCTGATTCTGCAACTTTGGGCACTTTAGGCCCTGAAACATTCAGAAGTTAAGATATACTCAAACACCATCCAACCAGTCCTATAATGATATTTGATTTGTCTGGTAATAATATCTGGTAATGGCCGCGACAGTACTTTTTAGTAATTTATACATTTTTGTTATTTTGCCATGACAGCCATAAACATGTAATTTCCGTCATGTCGTTAAAAATCAATTTTACTTGAAAAATCAGTATCATACAACTCATGTATCTCACTTTTCCTATGCATTTGTACATTCACTATTTATAAATAGTCTTATAATTGTTTTGTTAAGTTTTCCTAATATTAATAATACAACAGTTAATGCTCGAGTATCTAAAAATGTCTTTTGGATAGCCCAAAGCATGTATTTTTTTATATTTAAAAACATTGACTTCTGATCTAAAACAAAACAATCTGTCAGCTATACATTTATAGTCATTTACAACCAAAAATTTAGATTGCAGTGGAAATAACAAGGTGTGGTGGAAATGACTACAATGTGGTAGAAATTAAATGTATTAAAAGAACATTGTAAAAACCCAATATAAACTCAACAACTATTGTTAAACATTTACCAAAACATGACAGGGCAAACAATTAGTTTTCCGTTAATCTAGCACTTAGTTCATCCCAGACCAAGGCGTTAAACTCCATGTGCCTTTTGGTCCCTGGATGGGGCTCAGGGACAAGACCAAGCACATGCTGTAGTCTGTACCATATGATATCGTCTCTCATAGGCCAAAAGAAACGGTTAGGGCCAATGCAGCTCATAGTTTTTGCAAGAGCACCACTCTCTGCATTAACATCTTGCACAATGCCAGGGTAAACATCCCCATCAGACTCCACCACACACCACTTCCGATCAATTCCTCACAGTTTTTTTTTATGTTCTTGGTATCAAATAGGATCATTTTTAAAAATAATTTCTATAGGCCTGTGACCTCTGTTTTGTATTCTGTGGCATCTTCCAAATAACAAATTAGTTTTCACATTCCACATGTTCATTTTAAACTCACATTTAAGGTTCTGTCTACTTTTTCTAACTTACATATAATATAGTTTTTATTGTAAAAACAAAGGACTTTTGTAATTTCCACCACGTCATGCCATTTCCATCACAGCCAACTTTGTGGTGGAAATGACGTTTCGACCATTTTTGGAGAAAATCTCAATGATGCTAAGCGTGCTATGGCTAGTATTAAAGCTAGCATGATAGTTTACACTAATTACATACAATATAATCAAATAAAAATAATTATATGTACATTTAAAGAAATTAAAGCTTGTTTGGAAATTACCCATAATAAAAATATTTGATACACAAGTAAAATTTATTTTTAAACTTATAAACTTTATTTTTCTTAATCTTCTGGTCATCAAATCTGGAACAACTGTCCACTTTGACCATGTGCTTTTATGTCCAAATAAATTGGCATGGCAATTCATGACAATCTTTCTTGAAAAAGCTTTATTGACACATATTTTGTCCATTGTGGTGGAAATGACACCACTCCCAGGGATACGTATATTTGATGTAAAACACTATGTAAATGGCATACCTATGTTAGATATTGATAGATATTGTATTTATTTGACTAATTTTCTAATAGATAGCATTAAGTAATTTCAAATTATTTATGTTTTTCTCATTTTCATTGAAGCATAGTAGATGTTCAAAATTGTGGGTTGGGAACAAGAGCAAAACAGTGAAATTCAGATATAATCTGCGTCTAAAAGCACTAAAAAATACTTGACAGAGTCTTCTTGAGAAATGTCTAAGATGGTTTTAGTATGAATTTAAGATTTAAAGAGGAAAATATAAAGAAATAAAGTTAAAAAATAAAGAAAAAATACCATTGGGACATAGCCAAGTGCCCGTAGTTGCAGAATCACCCAGCTATTTTGTTGACCTGTGTGGATACGCTGTCACTGAAAGATTAATTTTATTATCATTATAATTTTTTGTTTGTCATTTATATATACTGTATATAAAACGTTGTGTTTGCAGTCTGTCCAACACATTAATTGGGCTTACAAAATAGGCTACGTTAGGCTGACTGTTGGGACATCAGTTATGAGTTAATGAGTTGCCAATTGCACAATCCATAGTGATACTCACTTCGTTTGCCGTTTGTTGCCTTAGAAACAAGTAAAACATAGACACAGTCCTAACTGCACAAGAAGAACTATTTTCTTTTTTTTTGGTCTGGGACTGCCTACCCTTTCCATTTGCATTTTAAGTTGGGCAACAGTTTATGTCACCATGGCAGCAATACAAGCAACAAACGAAGGAAGGGCACATTCTGAGCGCCCTAGATCAACTATTACCAGGGCAAGGATGGAGTTAAATAACTTTGATCAAACAAGCAGACCCAAGTCAGCTCAAACAAGGTCTTCTCATTCAGCCTCCTCCACGTCATTGCTGTATAAAAATACCACTTTCAGTTTACTAGTACTGCTAAAGGAGACTGGGGAGACTTTTAAACTGACAGATGTTAACAATAATATGACAACTAAGGAGTTGAAGAGTGCTCTAGAGATAGTGGCTGGTATCCCCACCGACTTCCAAAGGCTTCATTACCTGGACAAAGGTAAATAAAACAAGTCAACAACTTATCCATCATTACATTAAATTACGAAACAACTGACAAACACTTCAAATGTATTATACATGTGTATCATACAAAAACATGACTGACAAAGAAAAGAGACTTCATCGGACTGAACGACATTTGAGAGACTAATATCTTACATCATGTTTTCATCCTAACAGGTGACTTGTTGGATGACAGTACTGTCCACTTTAACAACATCATCCCTGGCACTGGGCTGACTATGACGACCTGGCCGTACAACGGCTGGCCCGAGCTAGTACAAGCTGCTGTTAAAGGAAACATCTACAAGGTAGTAAGGACTTTAAAAAAATTAGGATGGCCCTGGCCTAAATGGTCCCTCTGATATAGATTGTCCAAATAGGAGGCTTTACAGTTAATGATCTCTGTGGCATTGCTGGCAATGTCCCTTTGTAGAATAATTTACAAACAGACATTAGGCTCCAGCCCCACCGCGACCCTGCATAGGATAAGCGGTATAGCTAATGGATGGATGGATGGACATTAGTGAGGACTTTCCCCCTTCTCTTTGTCTCTTTCTCTCCGTAGCTGAAGAATGTTCTGTCAAGGCCATCTACCCCCTGTTCCTCTGCTTCCAGCTGGCACACTGGCCCAGGTCCCTGCTCAGCCTCTCCCTGGCAGTCTCACCGCCTCTTCTCAGCTCTGTTCATTGCTTCTCACCGAGGCCACGCTCCTGCTGTCCACTTCCTCATTGAGCAAGGTATGGGACACAGATAGCCCCCTAACGCTACCGTTACACCAATTAGCCAAATCAGATGCTAAAAAAGGTTAGCACTTATTAGTATGGTGGTGTTCTCTCACTTGCAACCAGGTGCCAATGTTGGTCACATGACACCAGAGGGGCGTGGGGCGTTGCACGTGGCAGCTGCCCACGGTCACGTGGGGATTATGAAGGAGCTGCTGTTTCACGGTGCCCCTACATGCCACAGAGACCAGGAGGGCATGACACCCATGAGCATGGCCACAAAGCTAGGACAAAAGAAGAGCATCGAGAAGTTCATTCTGTTCCACTGGCAGGATAGAGCAGCTGATCTGAAGTATGAAGCTTGTTTTAGTCATCATTTTGGAGTTACTAGAAACGGATGTTTTTTATATACACTTTCAAGCACCATACTTTAACAGATGATATAGCGTTAATTACATAGATGCTAGACCTGTGAGCCTGGCATCGCATTTACCCAAAATATGAACGCACGGTTGATGCAATGTCCCTTGTTGTTGATGAAAGGCTACTGAGGCAAACACTAATAGATATGTCACAACTCAACAGATGTGACATATCTTTATCTCCAAGCTAAAGATTATACTTCATATATTGGGTGGATCCACAAAAATCTCATTTCCATCTCTGTTGCCTACAGGCTGAAATCTCACCTGGACAAGAAGGAACTCTTCCCTCATCAGCAGCTTGACTCCCACCATCAGATCTGGTACCGTGGCCACCAATGCCAGAAATACATGGCTCATATGGAGGGCCTGGGAAGAGGGGAGGTTACGGGAGAGAAGTGGGAGAAAGGGGAACACAAAGAATGCTGGGGTGTGTGGGGAAAAGGCAGTGGAGGTGGAGGAGATGGAAGACCGGTGAGGGGAGAGTGCATGCAGAAGGAAAAAGATGGAAGAAAAGTCAAACGTGAGGGAAGAGACAAGGTGGGAGATAAAATGGACAAGAGGAAAAGGCTTTACCATTTGCTTACACTGGGGCCTCCTCAGAACACTGCTAGGCGAGCAGCCCGAAAGGCCCATGAGGTCCAGGATTAAGGAGAGGGGAAGAGAGGACAGGATAGAGGAATGTAGAGCAGGTACAACGAGAGAAGAGGAAACGGGAGCACCATATGGTAGGTGGTCAATATTGGTATCTGGAGATGACTCCTATCTGAAGGCAGGTCAGAACCTCAAAAAGAGGCAATGTTCCTCGCTAACATGAAAGACACTAAGCTGAGAATTCAATCTTTGCAACGAGTGTCAAGATGGGTTGGTGCAACAAGAAAGTGTGTTCCCTTCACGACTGTAGGATTAAACAGGAAATTAATTGTAGGACCACTAGTTTTATGTAGCCTCAAGATGAAATCCTTATTTCTCTGCACTACAAGCCAAGGCTTACTGCAGCACATTACCTGTGTAGGTAACTGTAAATGTGTTTAATTTCACACAACTGCAGACCAAATCAAGCATTTGTATCCCTATGAAACATTAAAAAACAACTAAACTAATGATTGTCCATGAGTTTACTGTATCAAGGATAATACAAGGATTCTCCAGAATTATTTCTTACTAATTTGCTGCCTTAACCTTTAAAGTCCCCCTCTAGTCATTTTATAAATTTTAAATCTTTCTAAAAAATATTCTGTTTAAACGTATAAATCATGTCTGTTATGTTTCTTCTGCAAAATAAGTTCAATTACCTTGTTCAAATCCTAAAAATGTAATCTTCTCCTTCTGCCTCTTTTAAAATTCCTGAATCTGAGTTGCCCCGGAGCCTTTATGCCACAGTGGCACCACAATAGCGTGGTGCCGTTTCTCCTTTCGCCTATGCTTGTGCCAGCCAGAGTGGATCGCTTTCCCCCTCCCATCCCCGTTAGTCCACAATCGGAGGAACCATTAAAAGGCCACTAATGGCCCTGATTGATGGTTTGAATCATTATTCTTGTCCAAATAAAACCAAAAGGTAATAGGGAAACAAAACAGTGAAAACATGCAAAATATGTTTTACCTTATGATCCATGTGTGTGTGTGGATTTGTGTGTGTGCGTGTGTCCAGGAGGAGTTGAGGGAGTGTGTGGAGCAGCGAGTCTTGAAAGGAAGAAATTGAAAAATAAAATAAACATCAAAATAGAATTACAAGAAGGCTTTCGTCAATAAAAAGGTTTTTAGGCCTGTGGCACCCTCAGGTGGTCTGGAAGGGCATTCCATAGACGCTGTCCTTCCCAGTGCACCGGCCTCCCAGCAGTATCCTCCTCACACTGTCAACCACTGTATCGAGGAGCTCCCCAGCGGGCCTTCTCCAGCCAGCCATGGGCAGGCTCTGACTCTGTTACCCCAGCGTCCATGCTTCAAGAGGGGCAGAGGCATCTCTGCAGCAGTACTGTGAGTCTCAAGGTGGCTGTGGCCTGAAAAGTCTTGGAGGCCAGGGTCTCTGTCATGGCCTTGGGCGACACGAGGAGTGTCTTCAGCGACGTGGAGGAGCCCACAGCCGAGGCATGACATGATGTCACCGATCATCACCAAGGTGGCCAGGGAGCTCTCAGACCTGACGAGGGGCGCAGCCAGCATCGGAGCCAACTCCCCCTCAGAAATCTCCAACTCCTGGGCTGAAGAGCGAATATTATGGACGACATTGCTGGTGGTGATCTCCAGGAAGTGGTCGATAACCGAGAGTGGGATAGGCTCAGCAGGGCAGCTCTTGCTTTGACCCATGAACTAGGACATGTGCATCTGACGACCTTGGATGTTGCTCTGACGACCGACAGGACGTGTGTGTCAGCTTCTCCTGCAGCTGGTCAACACATTTCTGTGCCGTGGACATAGACTTGGCCTTTGTGAGTGGTTTGTCAGCGGCCTGGTCTTTGTCTGCGACAAAGGTGAGCTCGACAACTTCTTCGGCCTCCTTAGAGGTACGACGTTGAGCGACATCCCAACCAGCTGTGATGTCAAACTCAAACTCTCAAACTCAGAGAGGGACTAACCAGGGTGGAAATGTCCACAAAGGACTTTAGAAGAGCTGCACTCACACTCTTTGGCCTTTGCTCTGGAATTTGGGCTGCCGATGGTGCTAGTCCTGTGGCTAGGCAGCAGGCTTGTCTGGGGAGTAACCTGGACTTCAGCCAGCTGTTCCTCAATGGGAGACAGTTCTGCTGGAGCTAGTGAAGTTCTCCAGTTGGTCCATGATTTCCCCAATAACCTCCCTGTCCTCAGAGATCACGCTGGAGACAGAGGGGGCCTTTTTAGCCAGCCCAGCCTTCATGGAGCCCAAGATCTCCCAAACGACCATGTTGGTTTTCTCGTCCACATTGTCTGGGTCGGACCAAAACAACTCCCAACTCCTTAGGGGTCTAACCTAACTCTTCTGTGGTAACGGAACCCGCTTTGAAGAACCCAGCTAGTATAATCTTGAGTTTGTGCAGGATGCTCCTGGAAGCATAGGCAATCCTCTCATTGGTGGTGGGACAGGTGCTAGGCTCCCCAGTTGTTAGGGAGTAGCCCCCTGAAACGCAGCTGTCTGGGCTGGATGGCTTGGCCCTGTCTTCAGCCTCCACAGCCATCTCCACTTCCTGGATGTGGGTCTCCACATCTGAAACGAACACCTCGACCAGTCTCAACGATTCCGTTTCGAAGTCTACCTCATCCAGAGAAGGGGTGGGCGTTTGGTCGACATTACTGCGGTAGGTCTGAGGGGTTAATTGTGGCGTTCTCAGGGCTCTCAGGATAACCTCATTGACGTTTTCGGTGGCATAGCTTTGGAATGTCGGGCTGGACAGCTTCCTGAGAGTCTGGATTTCCTGCACAATGATTGTTTCTACATTGTTGATGCTGCTTGCCCGCAGTAAAAAGTACATTGAAGAACACTCATATTATTTCATGCATTATGAAATGACAAAACATTTCAAACGTATACAATTTGAATGGATTTTCCCTAAATAAGTTTTACTAATGTGTGACATTCGCCTTGTATTAACAGCATAACTTGAAAAACTGGAACCACTACTTGTATATTGGTGCATCAGTCACTCCTGGGCAGGCTGGTCTTTTACTCATGGCTTTTGTTGCCACCACGGGTCTCACTAAAGATGCTCTTGAAAATCTTCTGCAAATCCTTGTCCTGCTACTTCAGGACGATTCACTGTTTCCAACAACCAAGTATCTGTTTAAGACGTTCTTTGCAAATGGAAAGTTTGACGTCAATCATTACTGCTCTAACTGTTAAGAGTTAGTGGTCGATGACCTCTGTACGTCATGTGGGAAAAAAATGTGATACAAAGATATCAGCTTTTTTTAAACAATTTTCAAAATAAATTAAAGGTTTGTCAAGAGTGTGGCTTCAACTGGTGTCAACGGACAAACTATTACAAATGTGTATGTCTAGGACTGTTTAATTTGTTGCTGTGATAGTGTCAAGGGCTATGCTTCAGAATAATAAACAGTTCAATGGAACGTTTGGGTGCAGTTGGTGCCTACATCCAGGGAGAAGAGTGGAAAAGGGTAGGGGAATGGTGCCATATGAGGACACTGAAGTCCGGCATCACGATAATATGATTGTTTAATCATGGAGGGCAAGTCTTGGAGAGCTGGACACCATTAGTGTTAATGGATCTACAACCGCGCATCTTAATTCCTTTCTTCCTAGAAGAAAAAAGCTTTTTGTTTGTAGACTATATTAAATAAAATAAAAATGACGGCTAAATTATCTTACTTGTAAAAATTCCGGGCCCATAGGAGTCGCTCAGTTTAACAGATTAAAGATTTTAGAAGTTTTATGTATGAGTGCCAGTAAAGAAATGGCACCCGGAAACCTCTCTCGCCTGTGATTGCCTTTCCTACCAAGGGAGGCGGTATTTTGGCTTCAAATCTGACTGAATCGTCTCAGCCCTTGTTATGAGACAGCTTGCCCCCTTGTGGTTTGAAAGGAAAAACTATAATGAGCCATGGTTAAATAGGCACCAAAAGCCAGGAAATGGATGAAAAGCTTCTACACATCACTCCCCAGTTAAATATCACAGTGTCCCTAGATCTGTGAGTCAAAGAGCATTTTGGAAGGCTTCAGAATAGACCTTTGTTAATCTCAGAAATCAAACTTTTCTATTGCTACATACAAAATTAACAAATTTGTGAATGAATTTGAATGGCTTTATGGAATATCCTGCATGACCTTCAATGTGCATCAGTTACTTCATTTACCTGACACAGTATGAAATTTGGGTTCAGTGTGGTGCTATTCTGCACACAGTTGAGTCTTGCAATGATGTTCTATTGAGGTTATTAAATGGACTCGAGCAATACCGTTACAGATTTAAAAATCTTATCATATCCTTAAGCTAATTGAACAAGAGTCGATTAACCATGGAACATGCCCCAGAAATGGTCATTGCACTGTACTAGTGATGTGTCGTTCGTGAACGAGTCGACTCTTTGAGCCGGCTCCCATCTGAGACACTTTTTTCTGAATTCATATTTAATAGTGCACCTGCATAACCTGTGAAGGTGATGGCAGGTTGACTGTGCAGTGCGGCCACATCAGTCCCATCAGAACGAATCTTCTCAAAAACAGGGCAGATAATAAAAGAGCAGGATCAGTGTGAGTGTGACAAATTTTTTTAATGGTTTGTGTTCTCAATAGTCATTGAAATAAAATGTAATAACTAATATGGTAGCCTATAAACAATAATTATACCAATCATAATCTGGAAACATATGATTGTTTCAAGAATATCACCCTCTCTGACTCCATCTAGCCATGTAAATTACCCTCTCTAAATCTCTCTGGGTATGTCTATGTGTGTCAGTGCATTTGGTTATGCACCAGACCAGCAGGGGAACTGGCACCAATATTGTGCTATATTTTGTGTTACATACATGGTTTACGTAGTTTGTTTTTGTGTAGGCACTGTAATCTGTATTGAAATATTAAACAGTTTTATCATCACCAGCACTGAATCAAAACCAAACCAATCTATATGATAATGTTGCTTTATAAGCATAATTTAAAACAAGTCTGTTTGGTGTGAGCAGTAATTAATTTGATTTGAATAGGATTAAAACAGTTATATTATCACCACTCCTTAAGGAAAACTAAGCCAATATGAGTTCAATGTGTCAATGTAGCTTTATTAAAGCATGGCAGCATTACCATAATGATTCAAACTGAAAATCTACAGACTTGGTAAAAGACATCTGTGTTTAGATAAATATAATTAAATCTGAATATTTTAGTACCTAATTAAATAATTACAATAAAACCATAAATACATAGGTAAATGCTAAACATGTTTTCCTGTAACTACATGACATTTAACTGATAAAAATAGTAATCACTCTTCTCTTGTAAGTCCAGTACCCTTTTTGACTTGATACAAAACGTAATCAACTGATCCCTAGCATCATATATACTAGACAAATATCTACTACTGCTCTGTGAAGTGTTGACACAGCGTTGCAGTTGTTCAAATGCACATTTTTAAAAACTATTTGTATAATCTGTTGTCAGAACAGATCATTGAATATCCATCCATTTTAGGGCCTCTGAGAGTCAACTATTTAAGAAGGCAGTACAAATTACCTATTCTGCTGGAGAGACATACACTGCTGCAGACAGATTTCAGGTGACACTTTACATATCAAATAGGAATCTATTCCAAAAACATGCTTAACTGAACCCAGTATCTATATGGACTTGTCTTTGTGTGAGATAGAAAGAAAAAAGAAAACAGTGTGCTCTAGTGTAACTGTTTGAGTTAATATGCTGTTTTTAAATAAAGCCTAATTGACCACTCCCCACCTGCCATTTTTCATTATTGACCAATCAGATGATGTGTTCATTTTAGTAACCCACTGAGTTCTTCATTTTCCACCAACACCAAAAAGTTTAAAAAAAACTATGTATTTTGTTGTGTTCCTTTAACACTGTTAGTGACACCATATTTATGTCAACTCAATACAACCACAAGAACACTAGCTGCTACTTAGTGTGTGCAATACTTACCATAAGGGATCTGCACGTTCTGTAAGTGAACAGTTTTTTTCATCTAGTGTATCCACACAACAAACCCCTTTTATATGCAAAAGTTCAATTCATTTAGCCTCACACTGGCAAAATAAATTGATTAAAGTTGGTTTTATTTTACATTTCAGTTCAAAATCATCTAAAACTGTCTTGTTGAAAAGTTGAGTAGAGCGTGCAATTCGGACAATGTGATAATCTCAAAACAGAAACCATCATATGCGTAACTACATCACCGTTGCTACTCAAAAACACACATTCAGTCAATACAATTCATGAAACTGGCGGTGGCAATCATTTTGTTTTGGAGTGGGAGGGGTTTCCACATGGGCATTCACCTACCTACCACTGAGGGGAATATTTAAGAACCACAGCCTCTCCCAACATCAGTCCAGTGAACAAAACATTACATCAAATATTATCCTATATGAAAACTAAATGTGTCTGAATACTGATTAAAAGGTTGTTGAAAAGTTCCCCAGTTTCATGGAGACATAGGTGTCATTCAAAATCCGAGAGATATAAATGACCTGTACTGTATATGACGATTTTTATTCAAGACTGCTCATATTGTATGGAACCGTTCGCACCCACTATTTCCAGTTGACTAGTCTGGAGTGAATCGGGTCCAAAGGTGCTGGTTCAGTGGCTCTGAGGTCTGAAGCCTCGTCTTTCATGCTCTAGCACCATCTGCTGCTGAATGGTCTCAGCCGCCAAAACAACCTGAAGCTATAATTCTGTGGGACATGGACCTGATGTTAGGTGATGGCTGGTTGGACCAGAGGCCCCATGGTTGTGCTGTGCCAGGTGTGTTGAGGTTAGGCGTGTTCCTCTCTCCGGGTGCTGGGTCAATCCACCAACATCTGGACAAAAGACGAGGGGAACAGGCCTCTTTGGCCGGGCTGACCCTCCACAAAGCCATGCTGAGGGAGGGCGCGCGCGCACACACACACACGCACGCACGCACACACACACACACACACACACACAATCGTGTCAGAAGGATACATAATCAATAATCAAATTAGATCATGATCACCAATCCATTAGAGATGGTTAAAGGGCATACAAAGCACCGATAAGATGACATAGACCCTTCCAGAGAATTAGAGAAGAGAGAGATACCTACCCACCAATCAGCATCTTCCTCCCCCAGCACCACCAGCAGCTGTCCCTCAGTGAAGCTGAGCTCGTCGTGGTGGTCTGCTACACAGTCATACAGGGCCTGGGCTCGCCGCACCCTGGGTCTGGGCTTCAGGGGGAGAGAAGGGAGGGCCGTCATATTATTGTGTTATTGTGAGAATTGGGGTTTAGAGACATTTTAGAGAACGTTGGTATACAACGTTCACTACATAAATCCTCTGAAGTGCTTACATAAGAACTGAGTCTCACACCTAAACATAACCTGGTTGGATGAACCCAACACTGAGAGTGGCCATGGTAAACACAGGGCTTAATGACAGCCATCACACCATGTCCACACACTGTAGACTAGTAGTTTGGGCTGAGGTCAGGGTGGGAAAGTACAAATCCTCCTCGTCCACGTTGCCCCACCATCTTCATATGTTCATGGGCTGGTTTTGCCTTCTTTTTGATTAATTTTCTGTCCTGTTGCTAATGTGGATGCTGCTTTTCTTACGACACTATCTCAGGACTCTGAGTCATTTGTATTCTAGATTTAGTGCACTTAAATTCCTCTGTAAGCTCTGGGAAGGCTTTCCACAAGATTTTGTAGTGCTTCTTTTGAATTTGTGCCCGTTTGTGAGATCATATGTTCTAATTTCTCCCAAAAGGTGTTCAATGGCGTTGAGTTCAGGGACACTGAAGATCCTCCACACAAAAATATACTAACCATGGACCTCGCTTTGTGCACAGGAGCACAGTCATGCTAGAACTGTTGAAAGCACCCAATTGTCTAAAGTGCCTTTGTATCCTGTAGCGTTAAGATCACCCTTCATTGGACCTAAGGGGCCCAGCCTAAACCCAAAAAAACAGCCCCAGATCATTCTCACTCCTCCAGCAAAATTCACAACAGGCACTATTCATTCTGGTAGGTATAACGTTCACTCTGTATTCACTGTCAGAATGCCAGACAGTGAAGTGTGATTCATCACTCCAAAGAACATGTTTTCTCTGCTTCAGAGTCCAGTTGCCCCTACTTTACAACACTGTACTGGAATTGCACATGGGGATGTGAGGCTTGAGTGAAGCTGCTTGGCCATGGACCCCAATTTCATCAAGCTCCCAACGCAGAGCTCTTGGGCTGATGTTGCTTCCAGAGGCAGTTTGGCACACAGTAGTAAGTGATGCAACCGATGATGGAGTTTTACGTGCTACACACTTCAGCACCCGCTCTGAGTTTGCGTGGTGTACCACTGTGTGGCCGAGCTACTGTTGGTGCTAGTGCTTTCATTGTGAAGTGAAAGCGCCTGACAGTTGACCTAGTTGACCAGTAGATCTAGTAGGGCAGATATTTCACAAACTGAGTTGTGGTAAAGGTGGCATTGAGTTTCTGGCTCCCTACTAAACTCTAAATATCTGTCAATGTAGATTTGCATTTTACACACGTCTTAGCAATGGGTATGGCTGAAACAATCTCACACAATATTTAGTAAGGGACTTTTGGTCACATTATGTCCTATTCCCGGACCAGAACACGTTGAATGGGATTTGAAGTACATAAGGAAGTGGAGGGAGGACATAGGCTGGGCTTGAACTAACAGAATGTTGGATTAAAACACTAACTACAAGTTTTATATCATCCACATTCTCACCAGAGATCTGCGGGGTAAAGGATGAGGGGTGTGGCCTCCACCGTTGGTATCCAGACTGAGAGAACGGTGATTGGTCGGAGAGCTGAGGGGAGGGGCTCGGCTGTTGGGAGGCGTCATTGGATAGAGGAAGTGGGAAGAGTTACTGTCTTCATCCATCCGAAACCCTGAAAAGACAGGCACAGATCACTGATTTGGAATCTACTGTATCCACATACACTTACACACACACATAAAGACACAAAGATGAGTAAAGATTAGGTAAGGTTTGATCATACCTCTTTCTGGTACCTCAGCTAGGGAGTTGAGGCATGCTGCAGGATATTTAGGTGATCCTGAGCTGGAGAAGAGAGAGGGAAGGGGAGGTCAAGACAAAAGAAGGGCACAGAGTCGTCCATACCACACGGTGTGGAAATGCTAAATTAATTCTGCATGGAGTTAAAAGGATTGGCAAATCTTTTTAAACCACCACCACCACCCCAATCAACACATGTATGGTGTATGTTGGAATAAATAGCTCACTGTCGCCCAGATTAAATACAATTTTTAAAAACGACAAGAAAGAATATAAACCAAAAAAACAAACAAATTTTCCGAAAATGTCAGTGATGCCAAAATGTCTAGCAGCATCTGGAATTTTGTACATTCTCTCTTTGTATTCAGTTAGTCTTTAAACAGTGGATGCTTTTGTCTGCATACGGCGCTGTCACATAATTGTTGTTCTCACCAGCAGAGGGCAGTAGTAGGATAGTTTTCAGTAAGATCTGAGTATTTAGTCCATGCTGTACAACTGAGACAATTGTCACAGTACCACAATTCAGCAATTTAAATATTTTGGCATAGTATTGATGCCATTAGATACTCACACACACTTCTGGAAGGAGGATTCTGGGCCACCGTAGACTCTTGGACTGGATGACAACCCGTAGTCTTTACGCACACACAGAGACATGGAAGGACAATAATAGTAATTTACAAACAAGTCTGTGGATTCTGTCTGTGTATGTGAGCCTGTGTGTTCAGCATGGCATGCGGGTGCTTTTTGTGTGTGTTTGTGTAACACATAAAAGTGTTCATGCCTCCTCCCACCTGTCTTGCGATGTGTGTGGGGGCTCTGGGGCGTGGGTGGGGAGGGTTCTGAGTACGTCCTCTTGTGTCTGATGGCCAGCGGGGGAGGAGGGGTCCTCCTCTTACAGCTGGTGCTGGGGGGGAGGAAGACGTCCCCCCAGCCCTCCCCCTCCATCTCCCCCTCAGGGGGGGTGACTGGAGGAGGAGGGGGAGGCACACTGGGGGCTGCAACACAAACACAACAGATTTATCTGAGCCAACAGGGTACTGGTTTATTTTACTGTAGGTAAGTTGGTTGGAATGAACTGCATGCAACTGGTTTATGGTTTACCACAATATGATTTGTTGGTACTAAACTGAGCCAGTATAACACTGGTAAATGGAAGGTCGGTTCAAGAGGCCCCATTATACTTTATGGGTTTTTCCCTTTCCTTAGTATGTTTTATAGCTTTTTGTGCACGTAAAAGGTCTGAAAAGTTGGAAAGCCCATAGTCCATGCCAAAGCGAGCTACTCTCTCTGAAAACACTGCTCTTGAACTGCCTGAAGCGCCTCATTTGTAATCCGGCGTTTCTTCCATAACTTATCTACGTCACTAAGTCACACATTTGCATAATGCCCACCTAGCGAAAAGTTTGGCATGCCCTCAAACAGAGCCAGTCAGACTGGAGGCCAAGAAGTTTGGATAGTGGTTTCGCCACGTCGAGAAAACGCTGTTTTCATCAGTGCGAAGGCAAATTCCCTTTTTAAACCAAAAAGGTAAGGAAGATAATCGAGGAATAAATTGTTAAAATACATTTTTACCACTATTCCGCAGCAGTACAACCCCAACCTTTGATTGTGCTCGCTTCATTTTAGCGACTGTGTGTGTGTTTCGGTATCAGACTCGGGGGGTTCAAACAGGTACGGCTGAACCGCAGCCATTGTTGCCGTAGTTACAGAGTTTTTTTTCAGTTGCTCAGCAAGCCTCTAAGCTGAAATCTAAGGAGCGTGACATTTCCGACATACACTCTAAGCAGTTGACCAATCACAACAGAGTGGGCCAGCTGACCAATCAGAGCAGACTGGGCTCGTCGGGAGAGGGGCCTTAAAGAGACTGGAGCTAAAACGGAGCATTTTAGACAGAGAGTGAATAGAGATGCTGCAGACCCAGGCAGTTTGGAAAAAAATCTATTGTTTATTGAACATTGAAACGTGTGAACCTATTCTAGTAGAACTCCTAAGGTATGAACCTGAAAATGGGTATAATATGGCCCCTTTAAACTAAGTCAGTATGGTCCTGGAGAATTACATTGGTTTATGGTGGGTAAGGACTATATATCAGTATATTTACATTGAGAACTCCACGACAGGACATTGTGTAGGATAACAAAGCCAATCATTCAGTGAACACATATACATAGAAAACAAGCTGTGCTAACCTTTGACCCTAGGGGGTAGCGGGGGTGCTGGGGAGGAGGGGGGTGGTGGGGGAGGGCTATCCAGGCTGCGTGTGTGAGAGTTGGTGTGCTTGTTCTCTCGAGCCATGGCCAGCCTTCGTCCCACGCTGAACAGTCCTCCTCCTCCAACTGTTCCACCTCCTCCACCGACGGATGCCAGGGCGATAGAGGATGTGGTGGTCAGGGTCTGATAGAAGCTAAAAGGTCGTGAGCAGGAGGAACGCTCTTTCTTCACGGGACCCATCTGGGGGGACAGGAATTCGTATTGAATATCAATATATTCAATATATGGATATCTGTTTTCAGTAGTATATGAAGGGAAAGCACAGTGGTGCATAGGGAACTCCATGTGCCATTCATTGTGGCTTCCTGTACCCATTAAGGATGCCAGCTATACCTTGTGGCGTGGGTTTATTTGCTTGTTTGACTACCTTATCTTCAAGTTCGTCGTCACTCTCATAGGGGTCGTCATGGCGAAGCCGCCATTCATATTCCACATGGACATGCATGTTGAACAGGTTGGCTTGGGACTGCTGGATCTGAAAACAACAAACAGCAATATAGCAATGGTGTACCTCAATACTATGGTCAGATGATTGTTTGGTCAACATTAATGGTAATTATTGGATTATGGAAATGATGACAAAGATAATGAACTAAGGGGATATTAGCGATATTTAATGAATTGGGCTTGAAATCTAGGAGTCTACCAATTCCTCTATCTTTATCCATACAGCCTTCTGTTAAATAACAGTGATGCAAGGCGCATTTACAAGTTAACATTAATTGCAATACAGGTAACCTTGGCAAACCTTTGCAAAAACATATCATGAGGGAAAACAAAACTCTTATTTTGCTACAACATGCCATACCAACAAATTCTTCCCAAAAGGAATTGATAGAATGAAAAGGGATTCAGAATCACAAAACTCCTCTTAATTTCCAGCCTTAGTGGGAGTATATAGATGATGATGAAGGGGTTTACTCACCAGTTCCTCACAGTGTGTGTGTTTTAACTTGCGACTGATATCCATTGCAGTTTCTCCCAGTTCATTCTCTAAAACAGCAGACAAAGGCAAAGTTCACAAATAGCTTGCTTCCATTGGTCGCCTATGACGCCCAGGCTTAACATGAGCTAACATTTCTGAACTGCATTTATAAATCTGACTTTGCCTATAAGTAAATTGTACATATTTGTTCTAGAACTTACTGAGGTGTGTGTTGGCCTTAGCCCTGAGCAGCAGTTTAAGGCACTCAGTCTTGTTGTGGAGACAGCAATAGTGGACAGTGGAGTTTCCTCTGGTCGTCTGGGTGTCCACGTTGGAACTACATGTCAAACACAACCATCCCAATGAGGACCCTTTCACATGCAGAGACACTGCTGTAGCAGCAGGGATTGGGATTTGGGTTGATTAACTGCCATTTATAACATATTGATAATGAGAACATTATGTAAATAGTAGCGCATCAAATTATGATTTTAAAACCATCAGTATATATAGTGTGAAAAGTAATGTAGATTTTTGTATAAAAAAGGAATTATTGCAGCCAGAAATAATAATGAAATATACATACATGACACACCCATCCATACATACATTGTAAAAAATTTCTGTCAAATTTACAGTTAAAAAACGTTAAATAGTGAAGGTGGAAACTGTATAAACGGTACATTACTGTTTCAACAACAAGCAAAGCACCATAAATACATGTACAAGCCTATTGGCAAATTTTTACATTAATTATCTGTAAATAGTACAGATTTTCATTGTAGACTCAAGACTTACCACTGTAAAAAAATAAAAGTGAAATACTGTTATATGTTGAACATTAATGTACCTGCAATTTTACAGAACTAAGCTATTGAAAATAGGGATGTTGTCATGTACTGTATGTAAATGAGTAAAGTGTTTAACATAACTATACATACATCTTTACAAAAATATAAAGATGATGAACAAGCCACGATGATGAACAGTTCCTTCAACATCTAGCCTTCATATTTTTTTAACCGTTATTTGAGCAGGTAAGTCCAACTGAGAACGAGTTCTCTTTTGCGATGTCAACCTGGTCCCATAGGGGGAAATCGACCAACTGGGGTGGTCTGGGTTCAAACCCAGGACCTTCTTGCTCTGTTTCGGTGTCTGTTGGATTTTTGGCACGAGCCGTGAGTGAATTGAAGAAATACACCGTATGATAAACAAATACGTTATTAAGATTTTAATTAGTCAATTGTACAATAACATTGATGCTACAGAGCTACACAACGCTGGTAACAAACACCCTTTGTCACAGGCATCGTTACTAATCATGCATCGTGTATGGATGCATTTTTAAACTGATAGTTCACTCGTCTTAACTGGCATTTACCGAGAGTTGGCCAGTGTTTGCTCGTCGGTTAATTTGAACACATCTAGCTTACTTGAAGCATGTTTAGACCAGGGGTTTAGTGGAGGGTGCGCGCACCGGAGAGCCCAAAGTTGCTCGTTATAAGTGAACTTGGCAACTCTAGCCCACTTGTGCTGCGGAGCAGGTTTAGTGCGCTAAGGCGGTAAGTCCAATCACTGTGACGCATCACGTTCGCATTTGCTCAGGCGTCAGTGATGACGCTCACATATGGAAATCGCAAAGTCATAGTCTTAGTATTATTATTTGGCCTATTTTTGGCGCCCTAACTACGCTCGTAGTTTTGCCCCTCCCGATTCCAATCTAACACATACAGGTCCAGCATAATGCCGTGTAGTGTGTGTGCATACAGTCAAGTGATCGATTCATGTGTTATTTTTTTATAATTTTTCAAAATAATCCCATGGCCAGTCAGACGAAAAATTATATTACGCCTGCCAATCAACGTCACTATATAAAAATATATATAAGAAAGGGATGAGTGTCTTAGTTTAGTCTTCCTCCATCAAAGTGGACAAACGACCTCACCAAATGGTTGTATATGTCATATCCTGACATTTACAACTACCTTATTGAACCTGTCTGATCTGTCACTTTTTCTTTTGTTAAGTCTGTCCAATGTGACATTACAGTTTTCCAATAACCACCGCACTTTAACAGTGAATCAGCCGTTTCCTCCAAAAGGGGGCGTGGTAATTCTGACAACAGGGGTCTGGTCATGTAGATGACGTTTTTATACCACGTGACACAGAGTGCCAACATCACTGGACAGCAAAAGGCCACTAAATACAAACAGTTCCATATAGTTATCAGCCAACAATCAGTTTGTAATTAGCTAGCCTTATTAGCAAACAGTTCTTTATTAGAAAGTTACTTATTCTTACTTAGTTTAAAATGGTGATTTCATGTTCTGCGAACAGTGTACGAATAGACAAGGGCAAAAAAAAAAACGTGTCAGTCTGTTGGTTCCCGAAAGACCTGGCCAAACGAGCAAAATGGGTTGCGGCAGTGAATAGGGAGAGTTGGCAACCTAGCTTTACAAGTCATATTAGTACCATCAGCATAAATAAATGTTATCGTTAATCATGGATTGGCACAACTACTTGAGCTGACGTGCTACTCAGTGGAAAAATGCTTGTCGGCTAGCTAGTGTAAATGTCAGATTATTTAGGTATATTATTGCCACTATAGGCAACAATTTTGTATTAACGTATTATCAATGTCTTCACATTGTAATATCTATGGGAGAATGACGAAATCAAAGGATTAGAACAGTGTAACTTGAGTGCACTTAGTCTTAACCAGTGTAAAGAAAGAAGATGGCAAATTATACGGGTCTTCTACACCAACGATTGACCATTTATCAATGTATTTTTATCAAGCCCTCTATATGGCATCGAAATGTTTCACCTTTTTAGAAAGGTAAGATTCCGACATTGCTAAAGTATTAACATATGTGAATCGCAAGATCTACGTAGTAATACAATGACACGATCGGATTGTTTGGTGTCCACATTTCAGCACTCTTATAGTCATGTGACTGCACAACCTCTTATGGGTTCCCTCCACAAGAACCTCGTATTTTGGGTTAAAATGCAATGCCTCAGCAACAGGGGTCTAGCCACGCCCATGCTTGCGTGAAACGTTTCAATAGTAAAATTGTTTGTTGGTCACACGTGTTAAATTAAATGTTATGCATGTGTCTATTTTATGTTCTATACCATATAACATAACCAGTAATATCTTTGCATCACCTACAGGGAATGTTCCAAGAACGTAATTTTGTCAGCTCGGATCCTGTCTCAAGCGAATTAATAACTGCGACTTAAAAATACTATGCAGCCTACTTGATGACTTAATAATGCTTTATATTAATTTATACAAAGTATAAAGTTGACTGAAGTTTGGTTACTGACTGTTTATGTTTGTTGCGGTGCTAAAATGTATTTGTTTCATAAGTAAATACATAAACACTTTTTTTATGCAACCATTATGTTTGTGTGGTAGAATTGTTTTCGGGGGTGCTCTGGCACTTATTAAAATAGCACTACAACCTTGGTTAAGACACTACTTGCATGTAGCTCGCTAGCATGTCTCTTTTCTACCAAACAGTAGGTTACTGGTCGAGTTGGAACGGGTCGCTGCTTACCGGAACGGTTATGGCGCATGACCACCAAACACTACCGGTATCAAACAGTACCTATCCCTAGATCTACTTTGCGTTTCCACTGCAAACAGGTACCATAAAATGTTGGCAGGGTTCATTGCCACGCAACTATCAAATAAACTGAATTTGCCTTTGTCATGAAGTGCTTATACCGGTAGGCTCCGTTGCAGTGACAGAATGCAAAAGTGTTTTTCATGGGTAATGCTGGTTTCACACTACACTTTTTTAGCCTGATTTTTCGCTAACCGGCTAGTTTTTTGTTGTAGCTAGTCCTACTAAAAAAATCATCCACCCAAAAACATAGTTCTTCCTCAAACAAATTTTCCATGTTATACATCATCATTTACATTTCAATAAATATTACCTAGTTTCTGTGAAGTCAATGAAACAAGGGATACTTTAAAGGGATACTTCACCTATTTTCTTAAACCCTATATGTTGTTTATGCTAAATTAAGTATGAAGTATATTGAACAAGTACGGGTCATAGAATCAATGTGAGTGAAATTCTCAAATCTTTCGGACCATCGGCATTTAAA
>JAVQIZ010147921.1:0-22543 GCA_036023535.2 Galaxias brevipinnis | reverse complement strand
ATATATATATATATATATATATATATATATATATATATAAAAAATTATGTGTTTGCAGACCAGACCGTAGTCAAACCTGGCCTTTTAATTACAGTGTCTAATGGTCTCATTAGGACCGCCAGCAAATGGCTTCTCGCATTCCCACACGCTGACTGCATGCAAACACACACAAACACGTTATTGAGTGGGAGACGATGACAGCGGCATGCTAATTATACAGGAAAATGTGGTCTTTAAAGTAATATTGATGTTTAGGAATCGTTGCTGAGCTTTGATTTTCTTTTTAGGGGGGGTGGGGTGCTTGTCAAAAATCGCTGCTGAGGAAGTTTTTTACATCTTACTCGTCGTGGACACGACAAATCCAGCGAACGAGGATCGAAGAAGTGGTAATTTATGCAAATTGGGGTATGCCTCGTCTTAATTACTGCGATTGCTCTTGTCAGCGAACTTTATTCCCCACCTAAACTCTCCATATGATACAAAACAACTATCTCTCCTCCCAGCACCGGGTTGTTAGGGATACCACAGCAATAAAATATACTCAGTCAAGAGAAGACACAAAGGGAATACTAAAATCCATTTGATGGAATATAGGCGACATGATTAAGTATTTTACTAAAGTAATTTCATATTTCCTCATATAATACAAAACAACTGTTTATCTTTCTTAGTACGGGGTGAATTTGCACAGACTGGTAACGAAAAGACAAAAGGAATGTTAAAATCCATTTGTCAGTAGAAATAATAAATAAAATAATAAATACATAATAATACATTTAATTTATAATGCGCTTCTTGAATGAGTGCAGTTTAGTGCAGTTATGTCATATTTGTTTCCTTGATCTCTGGGATGTTCTTGTCATACACCAAAGGGTTTGGTGCAAACAAAGTCATGTACCTATAGCTTAAAGGAATACATCTTTGATCCTAATGTGCCTCTACAGAGATATGTGTGTGAGTCACATCGTTATTTATGTCCGTACATTCAGAACCAAGCCATCACAATGAGTGTCAGCAAACAATAGAAGTGTATAGAGAACATTCTAGAATGTCACGATGCAACAAAGGATAGCACAAAGCACTGGTAAACAACATAAAGAATATTTACAATACAATCTACGGAATGGTTTCTTTCAAAAAAGAATGTGTATAGAAGTTACTATTAGCAAATATCCTTACAAGTTGGTGTACCTCTCAAAATGTGTATATTGGGACGTATGAAACATGACAGCTTCTTACCAGCGCCTCTTGGTTTGCCGGTAGATACAGATAACAAGGGGGTTACATTGCAGGTGAAGTAGGTATTATTGCAGCAAAAAGAGCAGACGCTGTAGGTTTTTGGAGCCCCGCTAGGCCGCCTGCGCTGGGTGCTGTGGTGTCATCAGGACAAGAAGGCTTTAATGACCAACTTAGGGAATAGAGGATTGTTTCTGGGACCGGGGGTTAAAGGTCACACCTTCACCGAGGGGGAGAAAAACAAAGTGATATACCAACGCTTTGCTACACAGGAGTGATATAAAGGATGTAACAAAAATCTTGTTATTTGTGTTTATTTTTATTATTACCTATATAGTTTAAACTGCCCTTACTGACGGGGCACTCAGTTATACAAAATGTAACTTTTATAATACAATAAATCCAAATACTTAAACAATCACTCATCTCCTATATATCCAAGAGTTATTACCGATGCTTTACAAATGTTTAATGTTGAACTGATGTGTCTGCAATGTTTTTGCAACCTTCAGTGAAAACACTTTTTTATTTTTTTTTATTTTGCTACACTAGCAAAATGTACATACAAAAACAATAGAGGTACATGATTGGATTTGTTTTTAATCGTTGACACCTGAACCGCTTACTACCTCATAATCACTTAGAACCATTTGTTTTGTTCTTATTATTTCTAGGGTGCCTTTGTGCAGTCACAGACCCATTCGGGACACTGTGTTCCGTGTCGGTTTGAAATGACCTGGTAACAGAACAAGCCAGGCCCGCCATGGGGCGCGAGGAGTGTTGAGTTGTAAATATGACTCCTGGTGGAGTCTCTTGACTTGGCAGAAGGGATGCTGGTTCCTCTTAAAAAGCTGGGGAAGTGCAGACGTAGCAGCTTGTCAGTCTATGGCCCTCTGGTGTTTGGAGCACAGTCTATAGTCTCTACCTCAAACACACAAAGACACACACACACACACACACACACACACAGAGACAAACTCTCTATGACTCTCTATCTCAAACACAGAGACAAACTCTCTATCTCCTTTTCTTTATGATGCTCATACTCACAGATGCATGCAACCAAGTCTCCTATCTCTCTCTCTCTCTCTCTGTCCAATGAACCAAGACTCCTTCCAGTCTCTCTTTCTTTTCTATCTATCCATCTATCTATCTGTCTCTCTGTATCTTTTCTGTCTCTCTGTCTGCCTGTATGTCTGTCTGCCCGCCTGTCTGTCTCTCAGTCTGTCTGTCTGTCAGTCTGTCTCTCTGTCTGTCTCTCTGTCTGTCTGTCTGTCTCTCTGTCTGTCTGTCTGTCTGTCAGTCTGTCTCTCTGTCTGTCTCTCTGTCTGTCTGTCCGTCTCTCTGTCTGTCTCTCTGTATGTCTGTCCAATGAACCAATACTCCTTTTATAGGCTCTCTCTTTCTTTGTATTTATATGCTCTTCAGAATTCATAAATTTGCAATCTTTAGCTTGATCTGTGATCAAGCACCACATGATTACGTTATAATGTAATTTTTTTAACATGCCTCTCTGGTATATTAGCATATTAGCTTCGGATAAAAACGTCTGCCAAATGATGGTAATGTAAATGTAATGTATAGCCTATTATTCTGTTGAGTTGCACTATTATCATGTACATTTTATTCTAGTCACGTCTAGCCCTGTCCTTTCCAACTGTTAGTGAAACCGGATCATATATTCCTTAGTGCATTGAATGTGATGTTTGGCCCCAGTGGTGTGTAAGCAATACTGAGACACTGACACACATGCTCCCTTACTAGTGAGTTGTGCTGTGAGTGGGTGGCATTTTAGAAGCGCTCACAATATTTACAATATAGTCTGAGTTTGGGAGTCATCTCTCGCTCTCTATCACACACACACACACACACACACACACACACACAGAGAGGACACAGGCCTCTTCCTTGCCTTGGTGGTTTCAGAAGGGGGTGGCTGGAATCGATAAAACCGTTTCTCCCTCGAGTCCTCGATAACTGACTTGGCTTTCTCTTTTGCTCTCGCTCTCTCTCTCTCTCTCTGTCTGTCTCTCTCTCTCTCTGTCTCTCTTGCTCACTCTCTCTCTCTCTCTCTCTCTGTGTCTGTCTCTCTCTCTCTCTCTCTATCTTGGCGTCTCTCTATCTCAGTGTTCTGTCCAGGCATTCAATCTCTGTGGCACTTTACTAAAAGAACTCTCTGGTGCTCACCTTGCCTTGAAGAGCTGAGTGTCAGGGGCCTTTATTACGTTGACCAGGACCATCTCTAAGTAGGAAGGGTTGGCAGGCAGGCAGGCAGGAAAGCCCCTCTCTCTCCCCCCGCTAACTTGAAAGTGACACATCAGGCATTGGGCAGGCAAGGGGTTTGTGTTGGGCAACGAGAGGAAGTCATTTTGAACCGCGCTATCGACCCTGAACTTTTAACCAGCCCACTTAAGGCCCCTGCAGGTCTCTCACTGGATTCCAGGGCAATCTTGGTTGATCAGAGCACTACACCCACACACACACACACACACACACACCCACGCACACACCCACACACACACACACTTTTAACTCGAATCTACTAGGAAGTGTTTGGTCCGTTGACATGCTGCCCTTCGTCGTAGTTGACACCCAAAAGGAGAAGGGACATCCATATGCTCCAGTCATTAGTCTCTGTCCTCCCTGTGGCATTTCTACAGCATCTCTCCTGCCTGTCCCCCGAAAGCCAACACACAGAAATAATTACAGATGATTAGGGTGTTGAACCTTTTCTGAGATCCAGTTTCAGTCATGTGTTGAACTTAAGAGTTTATTTAGGTGACAAAGGAAAGTAACTTGATTGAATATATAATGAAATGGCGGTTTCAGAAAGAAAGAAACTTGAATGTACAAATATATTACTAGAATATTGTTGCATAATTTGAATTATAATGTACATGACCAGTTCGTTATATATCTTAGCATGTTTTTCAAAGAAACCTTATGGAAATCTGTAATTGGTCTTAACCTAGAGTCATGTATTCTGATTCTGTTTTTGAACAGAAAAAAAAAAACTTTGAAGTTTGAAAACACTGCAATCACGCCCCGAGTGGTTCCTTTTCTCTCACGGCAACACTCTGAGCACTTTCTGCATTCCAATTTTCCCAGAACCACGTTCACACAACCATCCTGCGTTCCCTTGGTGACGGGGAGAATTATGCATTTTTATGAGAAGATCACGGGGGAAAAGCCTATCTTAGAACATGCAATATTACACAGCAATGAATCATCACACCGTTTCATAATGAAAGTTAATGGGGAGACTGATGATGGAAGCAAGGCTTCACCCCGTGGTACTCTCTCATGCGCCATGGAAAATTGTCTGAAAGAAATATTAATTTCAACCGCAAATCCTAGATTCATACTGCTCGTTGCCAATTCAGTAACTCCACTCATTATTATCGAGTTCCTATATCATCCGCTTATCTCTAGGCTACATCGAAAATTGCATTGACACCGGCCCCGTTTTATTAGAAGTCAGCAACTTGTAAAAGAAAGAAGAAAATGGCCCACATATTTTTATTACCCCCCCACCCCCCCACCTGACTACCTGACATGAAGTATAAAGATTGCCTCCCTTGTCCATCCCTATTGCATATAGAAATCATTAAATTCTCCTCATTCTTGCCTCTTTCATACAAACCCAACAAAATCTATTTTATTCCGAAAGCATATAATGTAATTGGTTAAAGTTCCCTTTTGATATATCTCAGTATACACAAACATATTGAAGCGAATTAGATATCTTAACACATTGATTCTCTGTGCAGTTTAAGGTGGTTGTTTTTTTTACGGACTCAGCTGTTTTTGGCTGAGGCATTGCACACCACAGCAGCGATAAATAGGCTTTACAAAGAGTGCCAAGTTTGAGCTTTGCATTAAAGTTAGGAATCATTGAAACTAAAGTATTATCCAGGCTTTCAATAGAGTTATATTTGCAATCAATTAGCTTTTTTTAGGCAGTCCAATAAAAGCAAATACTATAGATATGTTTTATGTTTTTATGTTATCCAAAAGCAACATTTGAGAAAATGCTGTTGCTGCTGCAGTAATTACAGGGTATGCTGCCTCTGTAAAATGCTACTGTATGCTTGAAGCAGATGTAAAAGTAACAGAATTATACTTCTTAATAACCTTTTTTTTTTTTGACAAGGTTCATAACTGCTCCAAAGATTTAGAGCAGCATATATTTACTGTCCAGTCCTAAATTGCGCCCGGTGCATATTTCATAAGCTCATGGTATTAGAAAGCCATGATTCGAGATTTGATGAAGGATAATCAGAGCTTGAGAACCGAAATGCTTCTAAATGATGTAGCAGTTCTGCCCCACTGCAAGGGAATACTAAAAATTCCTTATTAAAACCGAATCAATGATATGGTACCAAAAGACAAATATTAGTGGAATTTTAAAGTGATGATGTATTTTGTCAACGTAATCAGATAATATATCCAGGACACCTATCCAATATCCCCTTGGAACCGCCATTTTGTTTGTCTAGTTATGAGGTCGATGTAACCCGGGTCTACAATGGCATCTCATAACACAGCCTTTTCTTATGTTTAACAAGTCCAAACTATACAAATGGTACAAATTAAATGTGTCAATTTCAAGCACTTAACAGATGAATTACTTCGAGTTTGACCTGTAGGACTAGTAACTTGTAAGACTTGAGTTTGACCTAGGCTATATAAGACTTGAGTTTAACCTGCAAGACTAGAGTTTAACCTGTAATACTTGAGTTAAACTTATACAATTTGAGTTTGACCTATATAAGACTTAAGTTGGCCCTGTGAGACTTGGAGTTCGGTTTCAAATTGGGTCCTCCCCCAAGCACATCTCCAGGCTGTTTTTAACTAAGCACTTTAGGCCAACCTGCCTAGTTGAATGTATAGTTACAATTAAAGCTAACCTGCTTAGTTGGATGTATTCTAGCAGCTGAGCTAACCTGCCTAGCTGGATGTATAGTTGCAATTGAAGCTAACCTGCTTAGTTGAATGTATTGTAGCAGCTGAAGCTAACCTGCCTTTCTACTGTGACATCTTAGGCTAACCTTTATAGCTGGATGTACTGTAACATTTTAAGCTAACCTGCATTTCTAGATGTACCATGGTAACTGAAGCTAACTTGCATGGTCAATAAAATGACCAAAAAACAAAAGCCTGTAACCTGGCACTGCATTCGACGCACACCGTTTCTGTCATACCAGAGACAGGCTGACTCCTCAACAGGGTCTGAAAAAAAGGTAATCTTTTCTAACCTAAAAAAAAAAGTCTGTCTGTCATAGACGTCGTTCCCTTGCGAGAGTGCGTCTCTTGCTTTAAATATAGATGGCCTTATGTGTGACAGTCCTTCCTGGTTGATTGACGGTAAGCTGATGCTTGTTGTTGATGTTGTCCTCCAGTGTACATCACCTGTTGTATGAAGAACATCCACTGTACATCAACTGTTGTATGAAGAACAGCCACTGTACATCACATCACCTGTTATGAAGAAAGCCAGTGTACATTAACTGTTATATGAAGAACAGCCAGTGTACATTAACTGTTATTTGAAGAACAGCCACTGTACATCACAACACCTGTTATGAAGAACAGCCAGTGTACATTAACTGTTATGAAGAACAGCCAGTGTACATCACAACACCTGTTATGAAGAACAGCCAGTGTATATTAACTGTTATATGAAGAACAGACACTGTACATCAACTGTTGTATGAAGAACAGCCAGTGTACATCACCTGTTATGAAGAACAGCCAGTGTACATTAACTGTTGTATGAAGAACAGCCACTGTACATTAACTGTTATGAAGGACGCCCCGTGTACATCTTTCTTTAGGTATTTACGGTCACTACTTTTCATTATTTTTTCTTTCGTAATCCCCCTTTTCTACGCAACAAAGAAAAACAACAAACAAGAGAAACACATGCCTGCACACTCACAAGCTCAAGGTTCACATACTTTCATTTATATGAACCACACACACACACACACACACTATTTTCTACTGCTGGTCCTAAGCAACAGGGGACGGGTGGGCTTTGGGACAAATTGCTGCTGGAACGTCGTGCTTACCGACTGTTTGTCGACCAACACCGGGTGATGGTGTATTCATAAATGCATCCTTTTTCGTGTAGTTACATGCCAGTGTCTCTTCTGCCCCATGCTGTCCAACTATCGCACGGTGTACAGTCCCCTCAGAGGCACCAGCCTTGCTACTGTGCTTTTATTTGTCTGTATTTTTGTCGTACTAAGATACTGCATCAGACGAGCGCTGCTATTGTCTGTGAAGAGAATGGAATTGGGAGATGCCATGTGGCTTTTTCTCACCACGCGAGGAGGGATTTACTTTGAAAATCCAACACACACGTGATTCAGTATGAATTGTAGACGGTTCCGCGATGCAGCTGCTCAGGTGGTGAACCTGTAAACAGCTGGGTTTAGTTTTGATCAAACTGAATTGTACGAAACAGAAACGAGCCGGTCCTCACTTGAGACAGGTCTCCCATACATGTCCAATACTGCGTTATGATTGGATCACGTTTAGTCACATGGTGCCAAACTAACCCTAACCCAGTATTTTAGATAGGCTCTCTTCACATCCACCTAGTCATTGTCCTGGATTCGTCTGTACCTAGTTTGGATTGCGCAGTAATTACTCTGCCATTACGGCCTACTGAAGGGTCCCACTCATTGCTCTATGATAACAACTCTGTTGGTGACACTGCGTTGTCATGGCATCCTTGTCATGGCAACATGTCAGCAACTCGTCGACGTTTGGCGAACACTTTCTGAGTTATCTCATGGGCCTTGTACGTTAACTCATTTTATGTTCCAGTCATTCTATTCTTCTTTCAGTAATTCTTGTCTGACTATTTTTTGTTTTTTTTATATCCATGCTTTTAATAACAAACAACAATTTAAGCGAATAAAACTGACCCCTCTTAGAATGAACACACATGTTTACAGTCAAGGACAGCTTTACAGACACCACAAAGCAAAGAAAATGGTGCCATGGGACAAATTGACCGGTTTTGGAACAGTTCATATCAGAATTTAAACGGCCTAATTTTCAATTACTGGTCAAGGACAATACCTGAAGGCGTTCTAGCCGCCTCATACGTTACATTACGTTACGGTCATTTAACAGACACTTTTAATCAATGCGACTTACAGGGGTAGTCCTCCTGGAGCAACTTAGAGTGAGGTGCCTTGCTCAAGGGCAAGTGGTGATGTTCCCATGTGGACTTGAACTCTTGACCTTTTGGTCACCAGGTAGCAGTTCTACTGATCCCGTGCCTTATACCTACCCACTATAACTAGAGCGGGCATTCCTTTCAACAGTTCTATGCACGGTTGATTTGTCCGCACTCCCCTTTTTTTTTTACCCTTTGCAAATTAATCTTACATTTAATTAATTCGACTGATTATCATTGTGCTCTTGTTTTTTTTTAAAGTGACTAATTATCTAAACTGACTGAAGTGTTCTTTGCGTGTCAGACCGCCTGGCGTATTTCATTTGCCTTTTTCCTCTCTCTTTTGTTCTCAGCTCCTCTGGTCTAACCCACTTACCCAACGGGATTTTGCTCATTTGACAAGACAATTAATCTAAGTGATAAAAAGATGCCGAAACAAAACCAAAAAAACAAAAATTCTGAATGTGATTTCTGATTACTGGAGTGTGAATATGTGAACGTGTGTGAGATAAAAAAAAAAAGGCTGATGTTTTTTTCCCTTGATCGGTCTACTTGTTAAAATGTAGATCAGATTAGTTTTGATGGTTAATCACTCAATCCTAGACCTCTGTCGGGAGATAGGCATCACTTAACAAAAAGCATTCAAATACATTCATATCTTGATTGACTGCGTTTAAGATCAGATTATGATACGACACGGAACATCTCCATCGTGGAACAGACGTCTCTATTAAAAATATATATATATAAATAACTTAATTTGAAAACTGATGACTGTCAGCCATCTTTGATGTTTACATTTGGCATTCTAATGACACAGCCACCAATCTCTCCTCCCCATTCCTCCCAGTGGAGCCCTGCAGACTTCTCTCTGACAGAAGGAGGAGGACATGTTGCTGCTGTTGCTACCCTTTTAATCTTTGAAACACCATGTGTTAAACATGGCCTCGGGAGGCTTTAGGTTAGTTGTAGCCAATTAAGCACAGATTATTTTTGAGCTTTCCACATGGGGACAATTTACATTTATGATAACGGGGTGTCCTTACCCCTGGGCAATGGTTATTGCTACACAAAGACTGGACATTCACAAGCTATATTGAGTCTGTATTGTTTTGTTTTTCTCTGTGTGAATGGCTGATTGGGCTCAGAGACAGATAACCAGGCCACTAGTGCACTCGGAAAGGAATATTTGATTGGATTGCTCTTGTATAGGCCTTACTGGGTCACACTTACCGAGTGTGTGTGTGTGTTTGTGTGTGTGTGTGTGTGCGTGTGTGTCATGACAGGGTGCCTTAATCAAATAGCATGACTAGCGGAGGGAATGGGTCAAAGGAAGTACTACAGACTGAAACACTGATATACACACACACACACACACACACACACACGGAGATGGTGCAATTATTGTAAACTGATTAGGTTTCAAAACACAAATCTACTTTAGCATCTACACAATCTCTGGAGCCTGCACTGCATTTAACACTTTTAAAGAAACGCAATGGAACAAATCAGGTAATTTATTTAACAACTTGTTTGTTTCTCTTAATCATACATAAACACTACACGTTATACATATTTTTTCAGTCCTTTCATATAATGCACTCCACGTAGTCAAACTTCTGGTTCACGTCTAAATGTACTGGCAAGTTTTGAAGACATAATTGGTTTGCAGAAGTCAAACAGAGGCCAATTACCTTCATTCCTGTGGAGACCTGAAAGTCTGTCTTAAGGTTGTCTGAGGTCATTAAGAATATATGAAGGCTTGGTCTACTACTTAGCATATTATTTCTGTCTGTTCACCAAATGCAACAAAAAAAATATATATTCGACTGTGTAAAGATGTCTTTTTTCTTTTAAAGTAGATATTTTATATTTTAAATGGAGAAATACTGCTTCATATTAGGTCGATTTCCTTCCCCCACAGGCCAGGTCCTTTCGAAATTCCAAGGTAAGTACTAACGTGGACTGTGGGTGTTTGCCAGCCCTCCGTTTAGAAGCAGCTTTGTATCACTTTAATGGTGGAGGTTCATTTTATTTTACTATGGGGATGGAATACAGGTGGTAAACTGTAACAAGTGTTTGTCGTTCACTGATGAATGTTAAGTAAGTAGTGAATGTTACACTTTAATAGATTCATTATTGCTAGAATAGCCAAAGAAAAAAGGTACATGAGAATACTATGCAAAAACGAATTGTATTAAAATACCTCTAGTGCTATATTCCTTTCAGAGGGGATGTGTAGATTTACACTGGCATATTGCGGAGGAAAGTGCTGGTTGCCTTTTGGTATCTCCCAATAATTACACTAATTACGAAGAGCTAAATATTCAACGGCCTTTGTAATTTCTCCCACTCATTATAGCAACAAACCTCCCCTGCAATAGAAAATCAAGACGCTTCCAAACGGTATCCTAATTTGAAAAACAAACACCAAGAGATATCCTTATGTGTTGAGTGTTGAACCTCTTTTAATTAGTATTGCAATGAATAGGAACTACAGATGCTCCACTATGTATGTATATATATATATATATATATATATATATATATATATATATAGTGTGTGTGTGTGTGTGTGTGTGTGTGTGTAGGGCTAAAGACTGCTGCCTAATGTTTTCCTCGACCTGCTGCAGCGCATGACCGAAGACACACTGCCTCAAACTACACCTCAAAATAAACTTTCTAACCGTGTTTCTTTAGAAACGTCAGTCGCTGTTGGTCACGTGTGCTCGCAAACGAGACAATAGGTTACTACTTAGTTGAAGAAAGGCACTTAGGAAACCTTTTGCTCTTTAAGGCTATGCGACAAGTAACAAAACAATAATCAACTCTTCAATCTGAGCTGTTTCCTGTCATTATAAAAGGTTTGAATCGGAAAAACGTTGACCAGTGTGTGGCTACATCCTGCTTAGCAGTGTCTGTACAAAATGGCCTGTCAAAAGAAACGTTTTAATGAACCAGCATTTCCCATGAGTCACTTAAGAGAAGAACATTACCGAGGAAGCCAGAGTCAGAGAGCTGGACAAACCATTGTGTGTGTTTGTGTGTGTGTTTGTGTGTGTGTGTAGGGCCAAAGACTGCTGTGTGTGTGTGTGTGAGAGACCGTTAGGTGTTATAATGTAACAAATGTTCTACTAACCAAAACGCAAAAATGCTAAATGCAATCGCTCACAATATTAACGAACTTTGCAGCCATGATAAACAAAACCTAAAAATAAAAAAACAGAAAAAAAATAAAGAAATTCAACATACCTTTTTCTTACTAATATGTCTTTTCTGAATACTGAAGGACACGCAGGTTCGTTAGCAAAAAGGTCCCCCTGCTTTGTAGTCCCTGAAGCTCATTGTATTGATCTTAGCTGCTGAATTTGCATTTCATATCAATGTCGCCTCATTTAAAATGGTGATTACCGATATATCTTCCAAGCCTCTAGAAGGATTGGGGAATTGCACAGACGGCTGATACCAATCCTCCAGTCAAAATTAATGAGCTTATCACAATGTAAATAGTTTGGTTGTTAATTGGTTTGGATGTGTCCTTTCTATATTGCTGGCTTAAGTCTTGGAGGATGAATTACACATTTCCCACTATACGTTCTCTAACTCTCTAACTTTATGTGACACTATTCATTGGAGTCATCATACTCCCCCCACCCCAAAAAATAATTTGAATAAAAAATTACACTACAGAGAACAATTTAAATTCACAATATTAGCTTGTATGAATAAATGAAGACGTTCAAAAATCGATTCAATTGAGGACTACCCAAACTAAGGCACAACAACAACAACATCCATCCTAACATTCCCATTACATTTTACATGAAGGGAGACATCTTTATCAACTACTGAAAGACCGAAAAAGCTATTCAGCTCCCTTAAGTAGCCGGCTGTGTTGTAAACAGAGTTGTACTATCCATACAGTAAAGTACAGTAATATGCTAAATCAATGTGACGTCCTGTTTCCCCAATCATGGCCGTCTTAACTGCAATGAGCTCAAGTAATTTCCTGTTATGCTAAGGAGACATGCACTACAAAGGTTTTTGCTCCAACGTTTAAATCCTATGCAGAAACATCAAATGGAGCATTTTCACTCATTTGGGTTTGTTTCATGCGGAGGCGAATAATTCTAAACAATCTATACATGCTGACGGTTATGTTAAGCAAGCAGTTTACAATTGGACGTCTAACATCGCTGTGAATGTGTCAGAGCAAATTACTCTGACATATTCGATTGTGCGATACACATATACATATGTTTGTTTTTTTACAGAAACCCCACAGCAGCCCAGTCATCCCTTGACAGCATGTATTGTATATTAAACTATGCAACCCCAACTGTTTTGAGAAAGGATTTACCTTATAAAGGATAATCCAGTGGGCAGACGTGTAACTCCTCAAAGGCCTTAGGTTTTTTCTTTCTTTGTTTCTTCTGCCCTGCTACAGTAAGGCCTGAGATGCACTGTCTCATTAACTGGGGCTAGGTTGGAGGGCTTCTCCTCCACTCCCCTGACATCTCTTTCCAACACTAATAAGACACTTTCTGTTACCATTAACGTACCAATTATTCAGGAAAAATATTGCACCGGAAAATCCGGTACACAGGCTTCTGCCAATATAATCTGCAACAGCCCCTGTCCAGCTGATGCATTCATGTTGAATACTGATAGAAAAGAAAAAAACAGAGAGAAGCAGAGAGAAATCCAAACAGAGAGGCCAGCCAGTGAGGAGCTAAATTTGAACTGAATAATAATAAGAAGAACGTTTTTTTCTTCATTATTGCCTGCCTGTATATACACAGTAATACAATGAGATTTCAATGAGGTGATAAAGTAATTCCAAGTTTAATGTTATCAGAAGGATACTTATGGGAAAGAAAGTTTCAATTACGTTGTTGTAACAAGGTGCACGTGTATGTTTTTTGTAAGTGTGAGAGATAGGAAATTAAACCATTAGTTTAATTCTGGCTATGCACAGCAGTCAATATCTCACAGCCAAACCCTTTGCAAAATTTTGTATCTAATTGTATTTGTTCTTATCTCTGTGATATGATTGCCTTGTCTAAAGTCCAGTTCTGCCTGTAAATTCCTCCTGTGCTGCCTGTAGCCTAAGTTTCTTCCGTGGCTCAGCTGTCAACATTCAGGGCTGAATATCAACTTGAACTGAATTCAAACTCATTTATAATTTAACAATGCATCGGCACTGGCTTGTCAGTTTTTAACCAGGCCATTGTATAACCATATAACGAATTCACAAGCAACTATTTAAATACATTTTTGGTATAAGTTTTCTTAAAAATAAAGTCTTCCACTAAGACAATTCTATGACTCTACTTCCCATCAGCCATTGCAGCAGGACAACTATGACTTGATACGAGAAAAGCTGTGATCTTTATAAAGATATACTAATGTATACGAAGTTACATAAATAAATACACTTCATTTACTGTTGTAGATACGTTATGTGTCTCTAAATATTACTTAATGTTGACTCGATTGATACATTTATTTCAAACGGAATTACCGGATTTGCTTTTTAGCTGTCCATCGACTTTCTGCTTTATGAATGAAAGGAAACAAAATCAGCTGTTAGTGCAAACACGTAGCACAGAAAGTTAAACTGTTCGCGTAGTTGCCTACTACTACACGAATCCAGACATGTCAACCCAAAGCTATAAGAATGTGACCCATGTGCTTTTCGACATGGACGGATTATTATTAGGTTCACAACAGTTATTTTTTTTGCATTGCAATTGTGCTTGCTTATTGTGCGCTTGTACGTTGGGTGCTAGCTTAGCAACTGTGGTTTAATAAAATTAAACATGCCTCGCTATGCTGAAGTGCTTGAGCGAGTGGTAGAGGGATTGTCAGTGTGTTTAAGAATGTTTATTTGTGCCAAAATCAAATCACTATACTATTAAATTAATTACAATTAATGAATGTACTATTCTATAGAATACAATACCATTCTATAGTTTACCTAAATTAGTTTTAGTAGTAATTTAAATTAGTCTTTTTACCATACTGAGATTCGGTCAGGTAGACTGATCAGACAACGTTCCTAAATTATTGCTATCTTTACTTCTCACTCAAGATACAGAGAGGCTGTACACGGTTTCATACCAGGAAGTATGTGACCGCTACGGAAAGCAATACACATGGGATGTGAAATCCACCGTAATGGGTAAAAATGCATTGGATGCTGCTCGTATGATTCGCGACTCCCTTGATCTACCTATGACAGCTGACGAACTGCTGGACGAAAGTAGGAAGATTCAAGAAAAAATATTTCCCTCTGCACAGTTAATGCCAGGTAAGCAACCTCCAACAGTTATTGCCCCAGGCACTTTTTGAGTATTTTACCATATATGAAAACAACTCTAGTAAAAAAAAAATGAAAAAATCCAACTCAATGAATATGTGTGTCTGTGTGTGTGTTTTTGTATACATGTTTGTTTATTCCCTCAGGAGTGGATAAACTTATCCGGCATCTACACAAACGCAAGGTCCCCATAGCGGTTGCGACGAGTTCGGCAGGGTTGACCTTTGAAATGAAGACGAGCCAGCATAAAGCCTTCTTTGCGCTCTTCAACCATATAGTCCTCGGAGACGACCCTGATGTCAAAAATGCCAAACCTCAACCGGACTCCTTCGTGGTCGGTGCCAGTAGATTCAACCCCCCGGCCTCTCCGGAGATGGTAAGCGATCGATAAAGCTGCAACATAAATTAAATACTCTACATTGTACTCTATAATACTATTCAGGATACTAGTGTTGGAGACATAAAGGATATACTAGAAATCTTGTCCAGGGGTAAAAGTTTAATGAATTATCAAATTACATGGCAAAATATTTGACCTTCTAAATGGTCATGATGAACACTTTGCAGTGCCTTATTCAATTTAATTCCAACTGTGAATAGCATTGTTCATCATATGTCATGTGATTTGCTCTCAGACTAAGAGCGTGCGTTGGAAAGCTTTAGGATCACTAAAGTATTCAGATTGATACGACACATGCATAACAGTCTACAAATAGTCAACAACAGTCAAAATAGTCAATGCGATCAACATTTATCGTACATTTCAGTTTAAAATTGGTTAAATCTGTAATTTACTGGAAGAAGTGACATCTGTCCTTAAAGGATTCAACGGTGACGCAAAAATAAATGTTTAACTATGTCCTAAAACCGTTCCAGCAAAGCCTTTCAACCTGTAATCATACTGTACCACTCATTCTCTGTCTGCTCCTCCATTGTCTTTCACTCGCTTGCATTGGCCTGAGGAACTGTCAGTTAGAGTTGATAAGGCATTGGATTTTCAGAGAGAGAGAGAAAGAAAGGAAGAAAGAAAGAAAGGAGGGTGGGAGTCTTAAATCTTCAAACTTAGGACATGGGACCTTGAAGTCCTTGAATATGTTGTCTCTTGTATATAAAAATGTATGCTAATGCTTTATGTAGTTTTATATTTGATCAGCTGGATATAGGCTAACTGCATCCTCGAAGTTACAAGGGCACTGTCGTTAAATTCCCCAAAAACTTTGATTTACTGTGCAAACAAAGTTCCTTGTTCTATAGGATTAGGTTAGGGTGACTAACCTCGACTTGTCTTGGAATTCATGACGTATTGTATTTTAGAATTTGAGAACCCCATGGGTCTGTAAAAGTTGGTGCGATAACTTTTTTTATTACTAATACCTAAAGTTCTTCCTCCCCTTAAGGGGATTTATAAGACGTTACTAGGAAATATGCCTTCTTACCCGCAATATCTTTTAACACATTCCCCGTAACCTTAGGTCCCACAATATAGCATTCCCCTCACAAAGTTTCGCCCAGTTTTTGACCGTGGCTCATTTTATTTTGCGGCTGCTAAGGACTGTAATGCAATTCAATCCAGTTGATGTTGTGTTTGCTTTACCTACTCCTTGTTCTATACACCTGATGGCCTGTTGGCGAGGTCAACACTGTAAATGAGAACTGATTTTCAATTGACCCGTTTGTTAGATAAAGGGTATATTAATCAAGACAATTACATCATTACTATAAGAACACTCCATTATTGAAAAGTGGCAACCATTTCTTGGACACCCCTACTGATTACCACGTTGACTCAAGCCGTAGACTTGTCCTCCTCAACAATGTTTGCTTTGCAGCCCGAACGAGTCTGCAGCAAGCCTCACCCACCTGAGTTTTAATCTGAGCACAGAGGCAGTTAGGCCTTGCATTTTTCTTGATGAGATATGGAACTGCGGCTGAGATGGGGATGGGGGGCGGGGGGTTGGGGGTGGGGTGGGGGGGTTCGACGGAGTGTTCACCAGAATAACGAATGATGATGCGTCACTCCTTGGCTTCTCTCCGTGACAGTTTTGCCTGAGCAGAGGGAAAGAGGGAGGGAGAGAGAGAGTGAAAGATATAGAGGTAGATGGAAAGAGAGATATAGTGGTAGATAGAGAGAGATATGGAGACAGGGAAAGACACAGAGAGAGATAGATTTAGATAGAGAGAGAGAGATGGGGAGTGAGAAGTATAAAGAGGTAGATAGAGAGATGGAGAGAGAAAGAGGGATATAGAGAGAGAGAGAGAGAGACTGCAAACGTTGGAACGCAGTAGCAAGGGATGAAGAAAATGTCACTTGAGAGAGAATATACGTAATATAAGTAAGCTCCACTGAACGTTCCGGAACCACATGTCATAATTCCAGTAACAAGCCTCACGCGGATGTGGTGACAAGGAGATGTGGCACTCCGGAATTTAAAGGAAAGCAAACTCCAGCGACGCCGCGGAGTCGTTCAAGCGAGAGAGTCGAATATTCACAAACGCTCAGAATATGCACATCTGCTTTTCGAGAGAGAGAGAAAGAGACAGAGTGAGGTACTCGGGGTTTGAAAGTAGCGATGCCATGTTATGAGAGACATGTCTGATCCAGAAATCCATCATGTTTTGAACAAGTCCTTGATACGTCCACTCGTTAAGATATGCCAATTATGAAGGAAACGCTTTAGCTGGTGTAGAACATTTTTAAAAAGCTTTAGTACTAGCTAGATAGTACAGATACATACCACAGCGTAGAGTTGGAGTATGTAGAATGGACAGCCCTATTGAAAGAATGGAAACATGTCAAGGCCTTTTGCCGGTCAAACACAGGTTGCAGCCGGAACAAGAACTAATCTTGTGCCATTTCCAAATGCTTCTAGACTCATTCTAGACTCATTCTAGACTCATTTGAGACTCATTCTAGACTCATTTGAGACTCATTCTATACTCATTCTAGACTAATTCGGGACTCATTCTAGACTCATTTTAGACTCATTCTAGACTCATTCTAGACTCATTCTAGACATCCTAATTATATGTTCCAAATGCAGGTTACTCTCACTAGGCCTTTCACGGCTGACTAATGGGGACCGATGCTGCCTATGGCGGCCAAGGCAATAGGAAACGGTGCCACATTTTTTTATAGAGAGAACGAGACATTTTTCATTTTCAACTCTGACGAGAGTAGTCTTGACGAGTGAGAGAGCGAGAGAGAGGGAGAGAGCGAGAGAGCGAGAGAGAGAGAGAGAGAGAGAGAGAGAGAGAGAGAGAGAGAGAGAGAGAGAGAGAGAGGAGATTTTCGTAAAAGGTGTGCCCGGCCAGCCAAGTAAGATTAATGAAACATGAAAAAAGCACTGGTTCATGTTCACCGAGAAAAAGAGAGGGAAAAGTAGTTCAGCTGCCATTAATCATGGATGTCGTTACACACCATAGAGAAGGTTCTTAGCCCAGATACTCAGGGAAGATACCATTAAGACATGCAATATTCCATGGAAAGGTGGAATTGGCCAATTATCCCATTGATTGTCCAGGAGACACCTTCGCATTGTAGTTGGTTAACCTGCATGGTGTGAACATGCAAGACATCGCGGAAAGGCCTAGACTTACCTAACTATACTTTGTCCTGTTTAAAGAATAACATGCACAGGTTCAAAATGCTTACTGCTCAAAGTAGGTAAGTAAAAACATAGGTACACTGTGAATGATACTGCAGCAAGAAGCTACTAGAAAGAGGAAGAGCGACAGAGAGAGAGAGAGAGGAAGAGATGGATGGAGAGTAAAGAGAAAAAATAGAGAGGCGAGAAGAGAGATGGCAGAGAGAGGGGTGCGATAAGGCGAAACAGAGTATGGAAGGACGAGAGAGAGACATACTTTAGAAAGCGAGAGAAGAGACCGAGAGAGAGAGAGAGAGAGAGTGATGGACAGATATTAGAGGACAAGAGATTGCCCGAGCGAGAGACGTACTTTAGAGAGAGAGAGAGAGAGAGAGAGTGAGAGAGAGAGAGGGGAAGAGAGGTGGCCTGAGCGAGAGACATGCTGTTGAAAGCGAGAGAAGAGAGAGAAGGAGAGAGAAGAGAGAGAGAGAGAGAGATGGACAGAGATGAGAAGGGAGAGAAATTGACCGAGAGGGAGAGCGAGAAGGCTACATCTAAAGAGACTTGAGACAGACTTGGAGAGGCTGCATTTCAACACAGGGGGCTGGACAGGGGGTCTGAATCCCCCTGTCGACTCGGGACTTAGATGTGCCGATAATGATGGTGCAACAACAAGGCAATGATGCTGATTCAGGGCCAACACAAGTCCACCCCCATAATTTATTGACGCTCAGCCAGCCCACTCCCCCCCCGTCTGGCTCGCCCCTGGGAATGGACAACACAATCACACAGCAAAGCTTTCACTGCAGTGCCTCAGTGCAAATGACCACTTCCATGTTGTTGACTCCTGTGTGTGTGTGTGTGTTTGTGTGTGTGTGTGTGTGTCTGTGTTTTCTTGACGTTATGGTTTGAAGCTTTGCTGAAGGTAAAAACCACAAGTCAGGTAGATGAAATAAGGCCAATCCCTGACCTAATCACCTCGATAAGAGCTAAGCAAGTGCTGTATTAAACATGAGGATATAAAACAACCATCACAAACCTAATACAAACAATTTCTTAGTACAAACCATTACTTAGTATATCAAATACAAGTGAAAGGTCGATGCAACACGTTACATTTCTCATGTTGCATCTACCTTGTACATATAGCCGATATACTAAGTCATGGCTGTTTTGAAAGTACATTGCATCTTTCTTTAATGGGGAAGAAAAAACTGTCAGGATTTTTATTTTGTCCTTATTTTCACCAAGTCTCTGAAATATGTATTATGTTAAAGCTTTGAAGTAAAGTCTGACAGAATAGGAAGACATGAAGAGCTGATATGATTATTTTGAATATGAGTAGGCTGAACGGTCAGGTAAGGATGGTGTTTAATACGACTTTTCCCCTCACTGAGTCCTCAGACTCTTTCTGCGTTCTAACCCCAGTAACCAAAGTCTAGAACGAAAACCAAGGTTTGTTTTCTTCCTAGAATAAAAGCCAGATTCTTTGTCGGAGACAGGCTTTAAGTTGCAAGTCTGAAGGCCTTTACACACCGGGGAGCGTAACAGATAAACACCCCAAAAATGAGAACGTGAATTTGACGCATCAAAACTGACCTGACTGTAAATGGCTATGTTAACTTGTTTTGAAAAATATAAATCCCGCTTTTTCGCGTTGTGAAAGAACCCATAACAAAGTGTTGGGGGAAAAAACTTGTTGACCTGCAGATTAATTGCACGAAAAAATCGTGTTTGGTCTGCAATGGCCTTTAATCCTAAAGATTTCGGCCACATATAAAGCCAATGCTGTGAAGGGCAAGTCGGCGCACAATTTGTTGTAAAGAGCCTCAAATATTTGAGAACAAAGCTTTTGCTGTAAAAGCTATTTGTCTATGGCAGGGTAGACCTAATTGGAGTGCCAGGAGTTGTTTCTAGTCTTCAAATATGGTGCAAAAAATTCAACACTTCTCTCTTTCATACCCCATCCCTCCATTTTTACTTTCCATCTCGTCTCCCCATTCTCATTAAGACACCCACACAAGAAAATGAATCTGTCTCCTATCTGACTGTCCCTTTGACTCCCAGCCTTCCTGGGTGTTTTTCCTTTCACAACAAACACAACCACTTCCTGTTTCCTGCAGTGAGGAGCCCACAACCCCCAGTCATTGTGTAGAGAGTCCCTACGGCCCCGCAGCAGCAGCAGCAGCAGCAAACACAGTTGACTCTGCTCTTCTTCATCACATGTTCAGCGGCTCTTACTTCCATGGCTCAGCCAGCTCGGGGCACGAGGGATCGTTTAGAAGATGTGGCAGACAATCTATCACTGTCCCTTAGTCACTCTGTTAGCATCCCCTGTCGTGACACACACACACACACGCACGCACGCACGCACGCACGCACACACACACACACACACACAGTCGGCCATAGTTATAGTCCCAGAAGGTTGCTATTGTGTGTGTGATGTGTGTGTGTGTGTGTGTGTTTCTCTTGTAGCCTATGGCATAAGGTTTAGTCAAGCGTGTTTCTCCGTTGTTACACTGTGAAAGCCTCCCAGTCTCTCCAAACCTGTCGTTACCACGGAGAACACGTCGTGAATCGTTTCGTCTTGGCACAACGGAGCGATCGTGTCTGTGACCCAACATCTTTCTCACGCTCACAACTGGAAATAAAGTTGAGCATGGCGTGTATGTCGCTTTAATGAAACTTGGTTTGCCAGCGAGGGAGTGAGTTGTTCCGAGTTGACAACACCGACCTTCTCCACCCATCGTGTGTGTGCAAAATCCGCACGGGAAATAGTCCAGGACAGATTTTAGAGCTTTTAAGGTTTTATTTCCCCATTTGTAGGGTTTAGGATTTCAATTTCCTCCTCTTTTGATGGGGGCTTTCTTTCCCCAAACCTCTGGGCAACACACAGATACTAGATTGACAAAGTTGGGCTGCGGCTTTAGCTAGCTTTGGACTTTCCCATCGGCCCTAGTTGCAGTCTGACTTTGCAGTTTTGTCCCAACACAAAAACACAAAACGCCGCACTGCATCGGCATTTAAAAAAAAAAAATTGTTATGCTACGCGTGGTGCATAGTAAAACTTTGATTGTGTGGTAAGATCGTGGGGTTTAACTTACATACAATAACTGAACACATTTTAGTTTAACTTACATACAATAGCTGAACACATTTTAGTTTAACCTACATGTAATAGCTGAACACATTTTAGTTTAACTTACATACAATAGCTGAACACATTTTAGTTTAACTTACATACAATAGCTGAACACATTTTAGTTTAACTTACATACAATAGCTGAACACATTTTAGTTTGACCTACATGTAATAGCTGAACACATTTTAGTTCAACTTACATAAACTAAAATGTGTTCAGCTATTAAAGCTGAACACATTTTAGTTTAACTTACATACAATAGCTCTAATAGAACACATTTGAGTTTGCGTCTATTGTAACCAGTCTGGGTAATGGTACGGCTGTATTTTGGGGGCGAGGGGGTCTGCGTTCGACTGTGGTAATCATTATTTACTGGAAAGTACTCCACTGTCACTGGGAATCCTGTTTTGACATCAGTGTATGGTGATTGTTATGGGTGTAGCATGATGACGCGTTGGGATGACGCTTGGAGCCTGTCAGTGCGTCTAACTGCGAAGGACCTGTCTTTATTGAAGTGCTGACTGCAGCCAAGCAGGGCTTGGAGCTCCTCCAACCAACGGCGGAACAAGTTTTATTCTGCCTCCATTTCCCCACTATGAGAGTGTGTGTGTGTGTGTGTGTGTGTGTGTGTGTGTGTGTGTGTGTGTGTGTGTGTGGGTGTGTGTGTGTGCGTGCGTGCGTGCGTGCCAGAAATGCCGGGGCTCGCACAATGCATTGACACACACACACACACACACACACACACACACACCTTTCTTTTTGGTACACAGTGAATACAGATTGAATTGGTCTCGATTAATTTTGCATGTGTTTGGGTGTAGGCCTCAGGATAGGCTGTAAATCTCCTCCTCCCATGCAGAGGCAGGTAGGTCATGCTGCACCCCCCTCCTCCTCCTCCTCCCGCTTTTAATGGGGGACACTGAGGCTGGGCATTGAAACAATACCACAGCCCCTTTAGTGTTGGCTCGTCTCCACAAAGTCACCTAGAGAATTAACTAGCTGCCCTAGCCTGCAAACGGGTGCTCAAGAACAATTCAATATTACTGTGGAACACACATTG
>JAVQIZ010147874.1:0-12463 GCA_036023535.2 Galaxias brevipinnis | reverse complement strand
TTTTTTTACTTATTTTTTAAATGTATTTATTCATATATAAAAACATAATAAGCATCTTCTGCAACAATAATCCAGAGAGCAGTAGAGTGGGGTGGTGCCTTACCTATGTACATGCCAGTCACAGGGCTGTGGGGTTTGCCGATGACGTGGCCAATGCACTCGTTCATAAGAGCCTGGAAATTCTGCACAGAGAAAACAAAAGCGCGGTCAATCCCCACCAGGACCTCTGGTGTAGTCATCCCTGGGTGGACGACATACAAAAAAAAAAAAGTATTTTGCTCCTCTTACCAAAAAGTCGTCTTCAGGCAACGAGGAGATGAAGCCAGGTTCAATGGCCTGCAGGAAATCAAAGCCCTGAGTCGCCCACCTGCCGGGAGAACAGGTGTTTAGAGTGTGTGTGTATATACACGCACGCACGCACGCGCACACACACACGTGTAGTGTGTGAAAGTAGCCCTGCATGGAGCCAGCGTAAAGCCTACCCAGGAGTGGGAGGGGTGGGGGGGGGTCTCACCTGGGCCTGGTGCCCTTGCCACTCTCACACTTGGTCAGGACGTAGTTCATCCACTTGCGGGCGAAGGCTATGTAGCGCTCACCGATCCTCTGGCGAAACTCCCCCGACATCAGCCGCACCACCTCCTTGTGGTACTGTGAGCGGTTACAAAAAAAACATGAAGGGGTCAAAGAGTCAAGAGCTATCCATGCACCATGCAGGATGATTATACCCCCTCTCTCTCTCTCTCTGCTCCTAGCAGGAGTTTGCAGATCAGCCCCCTGTCCAAACCATAGCAAGCAACCCCTAACTGCATGCAGCACACTCGTTACAGCATTCGCTTCACTTTCAGTTCGAGACTGTTACAAATGCTGGACTCTGTGTGTCAGGGAGACGAGTGTGTCAGTGTGACCCCACCCCCCCACCCCCCACCCCTAGAGGAAGCCCATATAAGGGCCTTAGAAGAGAGTGCCCTGCATGAGACTGGCACCCACGCTCTGTTTACCTCAAAGGCAAAGTTGTAGCCCTGGACCATGGCCTCTCTGTAGTACTGGTGCATGGTGGCTCTCTCCGACTCCTCCATCTCCGCCTCAAACTCGGCCGTGAACATGTACTCCACCCGGTCGATGGCCTTGTCTATGGTGATGCACAGCTGCAGAGCCTCGTTCTGCAGAGAGCGATCAGAGGACAGACAGGAGTGAGAAAGTCCCCGAGTCAGACGCATCCTTATGAGGTTCCACCACAGCCCAGCCTAACCACTTAGACTCAGCATCTGAAACCAATGCATTACAAGTTGTATGGAAGGGGGGCATTGTGGAAATGATGGGGGGTGCTGCTGCAGCTGTCAGTGTAAACGCTGGGACATTTTGTGACACACATGGCTTATGAAACATGACTTGGGCGGTACTTCCAGTTTAGTAAGTGAACAGCTTACAGTAAAAGATGATTATAAATGGGGAAAGACTGAGTCATACTTTACAGTACTTTCACAACTGTGGTATGAAAAGTGTAACTTTAGATGAACCCTGTTTAAGCATGCGCGCGTGTGTGTGTGTGTGTGTGAGAGAGAGTGTGTGTGTTTTCGCAGTACTTTGAGTTGTTCCAGGGCGCTGGCGATGAGCGGCTGGCTGGAGGTCTGCTCTCGGCTGAGGGTGAGCACCTCCTCCATGGACTGCTGGAAGGCCTTCCTTTGGGTCACCAGGTGGGCCGACTGCATCACGATCAGCAGCAGATTCTCCACCTGAGAACAGGGAGCACAGACTGTTTAAAAAAAACAAAACTAAAACTCACTATCCACAACTCCAATTCATTTTCAAGGTTGTCGAGGGAGCAGCAAAAGAACTACAATTCCCAGTCACCTTCATGGAGCGCAGCGTGTCCACCGTCTCCATCTGGGGCACCACTTTGACAAACTGTCCGTCCCAGCAGGCCCAGTCCCCGTCCCTGTGTTTGCTCATGAGCAGGTAGGCCTCGTCCTCGGGCAGCTCGTCGGGCTCGTGGGAGCAGTCCTTCCCCGCCGCCGCGTTCAGCAGCTGGAGGATGATGGGCCGCTGGTTCATCAAGTTGGCGTGGATGAACACCTCCAGCTCCTCCAGACCAGGGATCTGGACCTGGCGCCAACGAGGTAGGGAGACGAACACAAAAATTAAAAATGAGGAAAAAAAAAAACACTACAAATGGAGGGTATAGAGCCAAATCCTGTTGCTTTAAAAATCGACTGAATTCCCTCTTTCACCTTGGCATAGTTTCTCTCCTTGAGAGCCTCAAGGAGACGACGCACCCCGCTGACGAGGCTAAAATCAGCAGCAATCTCCAAGTCCTGCAGGCAACAACCAAAAAGACCGGGTCAGCACAGCTCAAACTTATCCCAACAATAAGGGGGGGAGGGAATGGGTAGAACAGAGAGAAGGGGACTCACTTTGCGGAGCATTTTAGCAAAGCCCAGTGCTTTGGACGCTCGCTCTCTGGCCTCGTGGAAAAGCTCTTTGAGCGACCGGCTGGTCTCGATGACGGAGCGCCTTAACAAAAAGAAGCAAGGTCTTCAACATCTATTAACCACTAACCATCTGCCAAGCCCCCGCCTCTACGCTAAGACCACGGGGAAGCATGGCTCGCCAGAACCACCGAGTCAGATCACCACCATTCAACAATCCTCCCTCACCTGATCTCATCACAGGCAGAGTCGTCATCGCCACACTCCCAGAATTCAACATTCCTGCCTCACCTGATCTTATCAAAAGGCAGAGCCGTCATCCCCACACTCCCAGAATTTAACATTCCTCCCTCACCTGATCTCATCACAGGCAGAGCCGTCATCCCCACACTCCCAGAATTCATCGCCGCTCTTCTGTAGGCCTACATCCAGGAAGTTGCCCGTGGACTTGAGCAGCATGCCAGCGATGTCACTGTAGCCAAAAAAAAATTAAAAAAATTTACAAAGAAGGTTATTAGTCAAATTCCAATGTACTCACAAGACCAACAGCAAACGTCATATCACATTCTTATCATATGAGAAGACAGTGAAATATAAACACCATGGCCCGGTTTCCCATCCAGGGATTAAGCAAAGTCCAAGACTAAAAAACATTTTCAATGGAGAATCTCCATTGACAGCGAGATTTAGCCCAGAACTAGACTAATCCCTATATGGAACACCAGGCCTATGTGTATTATCTGATAATCTACAATAACAGGGCTGATAGGGATGGGGGTAGGTAGGTAGGTAGGTAGGTAGGTATGTAGGCTGACCAGAACAACTTCCCAGACTGGGCCTCTCCTCCACGGATGTAGGGGGTGATGTCCTTGGTGAAGTTCCACTCCTCCTCCAGCAGGTTCTTCAGGCTGTGGGAGGCCTGGGGCAGCTGCTGCAGCATCTGGATCCAGCTACGCATGTAGTCAAAGTACACCTGCAGCCATGGAGACACAGCGCTGGTGAACGGCCTAGCTAAGTTCTTTAAGAGTCAACTCAATGGTTAGATCCCCTCTCTACACCACATGGCATGACACCCTCTTTTTGAGAAACCTTGGCGGTGAGCCAACTGTGCGCTCAGATAATCAAATCTAGTTCCTGAAACCCAAGTACTGCGGAATTTTCTTTTCCTGTGACATGAACCGCAAGCAACATGTTTTTTTTCCACCAGCGTTACGTTTCATATAAATCACACTCCCTACAGAATGCTATCCATAGACCATAAAAGCAGCCTTAGTGCAATGTTAGTGTGTCAGATGGGAGCACTGTCCCCAGGGTAGGGCTTTGATCAGATGAAGTCCGTTCAAAAATCAAAACTTGCTTTCTTCAACATCTGAGAGCTACCAGCAGACTTTGTCCCTCTTTGTGCCTTCCCGGAATTCAAGGACATCTATATAAATATTTTATCCCCACCGTCCACAAACGGAGCCCAGTGCAGATTCCTTAGGACGGCTCAGACCGCCGACAGGCTCAGGGCCATTCTAGAAACAAGCCTGATCTACAATTCTGCATAACATTATTGCATCTGACTGAGAGTGTCATTTTAGTGCGGAGACTTGACACCAACTGCTCTCACACGTGAATACATGAATGACCCATACGGTAACAGTATTTAACCGCCTGCTCAAGTCATGCAGATGCAAGGACCTTGGCTTGGATCGAGGGCCACTCTCCTGCCCAGCTTCATCAAGTCAAGCCCTCTCGGCTAGCTGAAGAGGAGAGGAGAATAGGAGAGGAGTCTTACCACCAGCATCTTGTGGAGGTCCTCCTCAAACTCGTCGATGTTGGCGTTAGTCTGAGGACCCTGTGGGTCGGTGGCCACGCCCCGCAGCATGAACTGGTAGTACTGCTTCATCAGGAGACCGCCGCGCAGCACCTCCTTACACTCACGCACCAACTGCAGCACACACACACACACACACACACACACACACACACACACATCAACATAAATACAGCCGAGGTGGCTCCATCAGCAATGTATTAGGCAGCCAGCTGCACCATTGAAAAGGCTCCGGGGATGGTAAGTGTGTGTGTGTGTGTGTGGGTGTGTGGAAATACAGGGGCTAACAGGCGACCTGCTTGATGCTGAGCAGCGAGGGCTCTCCAGCGGGCCGCTGCTCCAGTCGCAGCTTCAGGCACTCGTGGATGACGTTGAGCAGGACGCGGCAAAGCACCAGGAAGGCGGGTCTGAAGGAGGGCAGGTCCATGTCCAACAGCTCCTTCCAGGACACCTGGTCGGCGCCCAGTTCCGACTGGGCCGCGCCGCCGCACGACGCCGGGCGAGACAGCTCTGGAAGGTACTCGCTGTCCAGCATGGGGTCTGGGAAGTCAGCAAACTGCAGGCCGGGAGAGAAGGAGCGAGAGAGAGAGAGAGAGACAGAGAGAGGACGGGGGTCAAGGTGGACTCAGGTTGACCTCAGAGTGGAGAAACGGGAGTATCCTCCAGCCAGATGGAGTAACACAAAACACAGCTAATCAAATTAGTAACAGAACCCTCTGGCTTCCAAGAAGCAGAGATATCTACGTGTGTGTGTGTGTGTGTGTGTGTGTGTGTGTGTGTGTGTGTGCAAGTGTGCGCGCGCACGCGTGCATTTGTTTTTTGCGTACAAAAGACAGATAGGCAGAGCCCAACGTCAAGGCTGGAAGCTCTGAAATGGGTTGCTATCTCCAAAGGCATCTGCGGCCTGCCTACAATCCACTGTTATTATTTGGGGATATATAAGTTAAGTGTGCCATATGCTGCAAAAGCACACAATTTCCTTCGTTGACAATACTAAGTCATGTTCTGTCATACTGTGCATAACAATCAATATTCATAGGAGTGTAACAGTCGCAACACGTAACGGCCGCAACACGTAACGGCCGCAACACGTAACGGTCGCAACACGTAACGGCCTCAACACGTAACGGCCACAACACGTAACGGCCACAACACGTAACAGTCTGTCTCACCTCCTGGGCCGGCGTGTGGCTGAGCAGGGCTGCCCGGGACCTCTGCAGAGAGCGGTCCATCAGCTTGTGCATTCTCAGGATGAGCTTACGCAACCCCATCTGTTTAAGAGCCTTATCCACAAAAGGCCTGTAGATGGCTGTCGGGCAGTGAGGCCCCTCACTGCTGCTGCTGCTGCTGCCCACCACAGCGGTGGGGAGGAACTCCTCCTCCGACAGCAGACGGTTAAATTTGGGCGTCAGACAGGGAGACAGATCGCCCTCGCCCGCCGGGAACCCCCGGCTCTCCCCCGAATCCTCCCCAAGGTCCCTCTCCTCGTTGTCGCTGTCGGCCGTAAAGGTGGCCGTCGAGTCGTTCTCCTCGTCCTCGTCGTCCTCCCCCTCCTCTTCGTTGCCCCGCGAGCAGCGCGGCGAGGGGATCTCGAAGACGGGCCAGCCCAGGCGGGAGAGGTCGCGCAGGCCCAGCACGGTGGCCATGACCCGCAGCTTCTGGTTGAGGTCCTGGGTGATGTTGAGCCACAGGCAGAGCGCCTGCACCCTGCCCTGGAAGTGGCGCGCCGCGTACTTATCGTACTCCCTCTGCAGTGCCTGCAGGGACGGGTACAGAGTCTCCACCGACTCCAGCAGCTCCATCACCCGCTTCACCTGCTCGAAGGCCAACCGCTGGCGCTGGAGGTGCTCTCTGCAGCCGGCCCCGGAGCCCAGCGGGGCCGCGGCGTCCACCTCGGCCCAGGGACAGGCGCTGAAGCCCCAGGGGTCCACGCTGCAGTGGTTAGTGAAGGGCGGGGTGGCCTCTGTGTCTGAGCCCAGCTCGGCCTGGCCGGGGCTCAGGCTGCAGTAGTTGACCTTAAAGTGCAGCACCTCGTTAATGATGTCGGGGATGGCCTGGCGGGCGGTGTACAGAAACATGTCCTGGTCGTCGGGCGTGCGCCGGGCGTGCCACGCCTGCAGCTCCAGCCACATGACCTCTTTGTTCTGACCCGGGAAGCCCAGGTTCTCCAGGACGCGCTGCTCCTTCTCCTTCTTCTTGGAGGACATGGAGGTGAGCTTGAGCAGAAGCCGCAGCGTCTCGAAGAACTTGAGGCGGTCGGCGGGGCAGTCGGTGCGCGAGGTCTGCCGGTGGGTGCGGGCCATGGGGTGGGGCATGGAGACGGGCAGCTTGCCGCTGCTGCAGCCCAGGCTCAGGTAGGGCTTCCTGGGGTCCATGCTGAGGACACCGAAGGGGCTGGCCTTGGAGAGGGGGTCCAGCATGAAGGAGCCTTCAAAGGTCTTCTTGTGGTCTCGCTCGGTGGAGCGGCGGGCAGACCTCTGCTTCTTCCCCTGCTTATAGTTGTGTTCCTCTGGGGGCTCCGTGAGGCGGGGGTGCTCTCTCTCCTTTTCCTTCTCTCTGAGGCTTGACGGACTGGAGTCTGATCAGATAAACACAAACAGGACACATAATAGTGTGTTGGCAGGAAGGAAGTGGCCCCCGTGGCTTACTAACATACATTAGGGTGCAAATTCTGAGGAAATTCAGAGGAACTACACAGACGGTGGTCACCGAATGGTGAACAGCACAAGCCACTGTGGTTTGCGAAGCCATGGTTATCGACCAGACTAGAAAAGAGGTACTCGATCGGGAATGTTTGTATTTGTACAAGTGATAGTGACAAGTACGCAAAGATTAATGAAACAGTTCCTACTAAAAATACTGAAGGCCATTGGGGTGGTATAAAGATCATATATTAAAATAAAAAAATCTTACCAAAATATATATTTTAAAACAGAAATAAAACAATGCTTACCAGAAAAAAAATATTCTTGAACTAATAAAAAAAGAGCAATAAGCTGTTCAAGAACTAGACTATATAACAAAAACTTATTTTTGCGTCTCACTATTAAACGTACGGTAGGTTGAGCTAACCCAGCCTAATATAGTGCACATTCATTCTGCAAACAGCCACAATGCTCAATGTAAATCCAGCTGACTCTCTCAAGTCTTTGCTATCTATAGGTAACACCATTATCCATGGTCTCCCTGTACTTTTAATTGGGCACTTGAATGACAACAGCGGGTCTCAAACAGATAACAATGCCACCTAAAATAGCTACTGAACAATGAACCCTTGAAACATCTAACTCCCTCTACTATTAGACCAACAGGGCCATGTGATCCCAGCCTCTTACCTTTGTTGGGTGAGCGTGCAGCAGTCCTGGCCTGGTTGTTCCTCTGGTGTTTCCCAGACATGCGTTTCATCTGCCTGGGGGTGTTGGGGGGCGAGTGGCTGTACACGGCTTCCTCCTCTTCGCTGGGATCGTCCCACGCTTCGTCCACCTCAGAGGGCTGTCGCGACACATTTTTCACAGGGTGGGCCCGTCTGGTGGGAAACAGGGGCAGACCGAGAACAGAGATAAAACGCCGTGGTCTGCCAGCTAGCGTCTACGCACCGCGTAAAAGAACAAACTTTCACTGGACAAGCTAGATACTGATATCATCGGAGAAGAAGGCAGCAGAGTGTTTTTCCTGATTGATAAACACGGCTCGTAATGTGTGTGCAAGGTCAGGCCGCGTGCTCGTGTCCGTAGCCATAGCAGAGTGCAGGAGAGACAACCGCATAGCCAGCTAGTGGGTTTGCTGAAGAGATGCAGCCAGACTGAGTGTCTGCTGCCGATTGATGACTGGCTCTGTGCTCTGGAGCCTGCCTGCCTGCCTGCTTGCTTCCTGTCCTCTGTAGCACCAGCAGCACTGTGGAACACCACAGCAATAAAGCCTGCGGGTGCTCACGTTGTCAGCCTGTCTCTTTCTAGGTAAGCACAACTGCTCAGCCGGGAGTCCTGGACACGGGGGTGGGGAGGGGGCAATAATAGTCCTTCTGCTGGGTCACCCGCCATACGGAGCTGGGTCATAGGTCACTGGAGGGTATGTATGTTTAAACCCTCAGTGCAGGCAATCTACAAACAGAGATGCTGTTGCAGGATGTGTCACTTTAATTACTTTCAACGCCTTGACTGAGCCCGCTGCAGAGGAGACTATACTTTGCTATAATATTATAATTTACACATGAAAGTTTGGTTAAGAAGTCTGCCATGGCACGGACAGTGCTCTCAGCTGTAGTTTACAACACAAACAAATCCAACCTTTGAAACACTTCCTTTTTGAGGGAGGGAATAAACAGAAGACGATGAATGTGCGGGTCACGCCTATCCAGATTACAATGTTCTTGTTCCTTGTTTGTTTCTTAAATCTCTTCTGAGGGCTTTTTGATAGGATTAGAGAAGGGCTGGCAGGGGGGGGGGGGTTGACCTCGCTAACAAAAACAGTGGGGGCGACGGAGAGCAGCAGGCAACTAAACACTATCCGTCTAGATGGCTCACGAGCATGCAGGCACCGCCTCATCGATCTTCTTCTGACTGAAAGACATTCCCCTGCACACACGCCAGATTGTGTGTTTGTCAGAGTCTGGACTGGAGAGAGGCTGTTGATGGGGGGTGGAGGAACAGGAGCAGGGGAGGATCACTTTCAAAGCAGCACTAATCTGGACGTCACTTGCCAGATCCTTTCACTGGAGAGAAGAAAGAGAGAAAAAGAGCCACATGGGGGAGAGAGAGAGAGAGCGAGAGACCCCCCATCCCCCTCGCCCTGGCCCATCTGCCCTGTTCTGTTCTGAACACACACACACACACACACACACACACACGCGCACACGCGCACGCACACACACGCGCACACACGCGCACACACGCGCACGCCTTGTCCCCTGGGTACTGCTGTGGAACCTCACGCAGGAGGAGACACCTGCTGCAAACCCGTTGGTCTTCCCTACCAAAGGATTCCAGCTCTGACATATTGGTATAATCTAAGCAGTGGATGGGGTGGCTTGACCCTGTGTATGAAGAAGCGTGGCCTTGTCTAAAAAGTGAGTATATTCCCCACAGTGCTGGCTGGCTGCTGGAGCCTATGGTGACTGGGGCACAAAAGGAACAGGACACTAGGCCTACAGTGCTCTTTTCACTACTCAGACACAAGTGGATAGAGGCACAGTAAGCACCCTTTTGTGTGGAACAAGAGGGCATTTACCAGCATCCAATTACATAAATTCATATCCTGCTTTTTCCATGGGAAGACTGTAGGGAGAGAGAGAGAGAGAGAGCGCGAGAGAGAGAGAGCGCGAGAGAGAAAAAGAGAAAAAAAGTTGCACGTTCTTTTAAAATGGTAAGCTACTGCTGCATAGCTATGCAACTGAGCATTAACAAACAGAGCCTCTGTGTGCACTGGTGAGCGCTTGGGGAGTGTAACTAAATGGTGCCTTCGTGTGGCAGAGAAAGGCAGCCGGTTTAAAGAGGGTGCAGCTCAGGGCCGACTGCAGTGACTTACTCGCTCAGGAATGACAGCGGAACCTATGAGGTCATACTCATACCGCTGTTTGTTTGGTTGCCATGAGATATTCCGACCGCGGCCTGCGCATGGTTCCAGAGCTGCAGAGGGTAAACCTGCTCACTTTTCCCCCAAAACATGGTCTTAGCCTACGGTGCAGCTCAGAGAAGTGGCCTTGCTGACGCTGCAGCGGCCCTCATGCAGCACGACAGCCTGACACCCCAGTGAATTACAGCTGCAGATGGTGTCTGACCTCCCTCAATGGCTCATAGGATGGCGGGCGCTCTTATAAAGGCCACTGGAATGTACAACCCCCCCCCCCTTAGGACAGGGACACACGGTGCATAATAAAGTGGCTGAGTCTTTTCTACACCCCAGCTGAGGCATTGCTGCATAGAGGATGGCAGAGATAGGGGGGGGGGGGACCTTTGACCCCCTCACCATCAGAACCATTGTAACAGTCTGGGGCACCCCATTGAATGGAGGGGGGGAGGGGGCTGGGTGGGGGGGGCGACACGTGGCCCAGGAGGCCCCCAGCTGAATAGCTGGTCACAGCTGGTCAGTAAGCACACTTGTGAACAATGCCCAAACCTACAGGGATTGTTCACTGAGGAAGAGGAGGACAAGTTGGCTGGTCTACTGCATGAGCAAGCGCTCTCTCTAAACGACTAATTCTAGCACCATTGATGAGCTGCGTAGCATTGGCTTGCGTTGTGCATTTTGATTGCATATCAGGCAAGCTGGTGCAAAACTCATGCAGCAGTCAGCCATGCAATGGAAATGAGTCTTGCAGAAGGTGCAGCAAAAAAAAGGTCATTTGAGACGGAAGCATGTGCCACTTGCATCGCTAACTGGATCAGAGGGCTCATTGCAAACAATAGACTAAATTTGCGGGGCTGGGCTCTGAGAGATCCACCCATCTCTGGAACAAAAGCAGTACAGCAGCAGCGAGCAAGATCCGTGCCACAGAGTCAGGGAGGGGGGGTATCTGCAGAGGGAACAGAACAAACTCAACCCCACCCTGTTCACAGAAGAGAGGGACAGCGGCCTCCACCCTGCCATCACCCAGCCCACAAGCTGACAGGCAGCAAAAGGGCCACCAACCGGCCAACCTGGGAGATTTTACCAGCTAGTAAATAAATATTCATACAACCATGACTAACATAGACATCAGCACAATATGGTATTTTTTTTTTTTTAAAACCCGATATCTTGCGCTTTGCTTACCGGTTGCACAGTCAGCGTGCATGTTGTCATAACAGACACCGGTAACGAGTTCAAGTTTTGCAGCTATGCTGCAGCACAGTGTAAACAGAACAGAGATATTTGCGAGTGTATGACCTGCCACTTCCTTCCTAAATCGCATGAACACTACACAAAGCATATTCCTAAGGTTCCATGAGCGGGCAGTTTACATATCGTGCAGGTGTGGCAGGCTGGACTGCGGAAAAAAAGAAACAGAAGAGACATCAAAGAATACCCACATGTCACTGAGTTAGTTCTGGGTTCTACTTTTCCTTGAAACAAGAGAGGTAAACGACAGAGCGTGCTGAGGAAATGGTGGGTGGGAGTGTAGAGTGTTTCACAAGCTGTGCTGGCAAACAGAGGCATTAATGGGCTCTGGGCCTCAGAGGCACGGAATAGCTCTCCACTACGCACACCACATCCTAAAAGCCCTGGAATGCTAGCAGGAGAGAAGGCCATAGGGCAGACAACAACCTGACTCTGTCCCAAGAGCACCAACGACATATCAATCAGTGTCCCTGCTCTGGTAGCTGGAACACTGTGTGCACCTCTAACTAAACAACAATCCTAAACAGGGGTGACCTTAACTAGAGCCCTGTTGCACAATCTTGTGCCTTGTTAGTATCTTTACTAGAACAGCGGGGCGGGGGCGGTGGGGGGATCAAAGCAAAGGAGAGTGGCTGGAAAAGAACACTGGTTTAAATTAAGTTAAAATGATTGCCTCAAACGCTGGACTGTGAGTTGATCTACTAAAACAATTAGGCTATAGGCAAAGTCCTAAATGGTGACCTTTATGTTGATCACTTTGAATGACAATACAAAATGCTTAAGCAATGACAACGGCTGCTTATTATTATTGATAATAATGACCTTGCAATGTAAACAATAAAAAAACATGAACGTAAAAGACTGCTTAACAGGCAGGCATTGATTAGGTAGAATCAATCGAAGGACACTGAGGCTAGTGAAGGGTTTGCCTTCAACTACAGACACATGACAACAACGAAGAATGCGAAGGATGGAGTTCGTCATTTCAGATAGTGAGACATAACATTAGATTGCAGACAATTTGTCAGTCAGGGGGATACTTGCTAAAACTAAAAGTGACGTCTCCTGCGCCAGGTGAATTTGCACCAATAAACAGCATAAAATGCCACGCATTCCACTAGATCCTAATGAGACATTATGCTTGACTATACCATACAACAATCTTGCAATATTTCAAAAATATAGTTTTAAGAAGCCAATAAACAAAATCTAAGCATTTTGGCTAATGCGGTACAGAATGTATAATTTTTCGGGGGGATATGTGCAAGTTAACAGCTGACAGCAGGCTTACAGTCTGTTGCATCTAAAAACACAGGAGAAAATTGTTAAACAAACAAATACATTATATATATATATATATATATATATATATATATATATATATATGTACCCAACACACTTT
>JAVQIZ010147834.1:0-25202 GCA_036023535.2 Galaxias brevipinnis | reverse complement strand
GTGTGTGTGTGTGTGTGTGTGTGTGTGTGTGTGTGTGTGTGTGTCCGGCAGCAGAGTTTCTGTCTGATGAGAGAGCCTGACCTTGAGGTAGCAACAAGGGCCCATGAGTCATCGGACCTTCCAGAGCAGAATGCGGAGAAGCTGGGCTGGGGCCAGCTGCTGGACATCGTGTCCACACACACACACACACACACACAAGCCCGCACACACACACACACACACACACACACACACACACACGCACACACGTACACACGCACACACGCACACACGCACACATACACACACACACACACACGCACACACACCATGGGGAGGGAGGCAGAGCCGTAGGAGTGCCAACCTCAGTAATGCCCTTAGCATGAACTCTACAACCACTGATGGCTCTGAATATATTATTACTGGGAGAATGTGGGTTTAGGTCTGGGTGAAGAACATGAAGTCCCCGTAAATAACAGTGCACTGGTGTTCACCATAACAAAGGATCTCACAGTACAGTGCACGATTAGACGACACTGCATCACAATACTGCTTTTCCTCTAAGTTAGCAAACTTGTAGTCAAGAACGTACTGCATGCAGTTACTTCCTGTGGTTTGATCTCTTTCATATAAACTAATTACACTTAAACTAAATACAATTTGGCTATTGCATAAGTAATTGCATAACTACATTAAACTAAGCTTTTCCCCATGATAAATGCAATGAGAAAATGTATTTAATTCACTGAAAAATCATGTTTATAGGTATCTGGGAAAGCCCCAATGATTCTCTGCCTTGCATCACGGGGAAGTCATTTCCAGAAGAGCTTAAAGGGATATAATCTGTCATTTTGCTCAATCCATTTGACTTTATTTTGATGTGATATCCCTTTATCTGTCTAAAGTCATTATCCTAATGAAAGGGTAGTGGTGGGCTAACAGTGATCATAGACATGCAGGAAATAACTGTCAATCTACAGGACCACGAAAAAAGAAGCGAGAGAAAGGGAGAAGTGCCTCGATCGATTACAATAATTCTACAAATAGGACCAGGCTGACCGAGGAAAGTGGTCTGGCTGCAATGTTCTTGTACGTGGATGTGTGTGTGCGTGTGTGTGTGTGTGTGTGTGTGTGTGTGTGTGTGCGCGCGCGTGTGTGTGTGTGCGAGTGTGTGTGTGTTTGTGTGTGTGTGTGTGTGTGTGTGTGTGTGTGTGTGTGTGTGTGTGTGCAAGTGTGTGTTTTTGTGTGGGTGTGCAAACGCATGTGTATGTGAGTCAAAGAGTAGGAGACAGTGTTCCAGAAAGGATGGAAGGAAAACATAGTGATAGAGTACAAAACAGAGACCATGTTTGTGGCAATTGGAAAATAACTCCACCACCCAAGCTGCCCATAAATCCAGCAGGCGGGACTAAATGGGTCAAGCTATAGAAAATACAAACCCCAACAGAGAGAAGGGAGAGAGGGAGCGACAGAGAGAGAACCACGGAGGGAAAGAGAGCCGAGGGAAAGAGAATAAGAAAGAGAGAGAATGGGAAAAAGGGATGTAGAGGATGAGATCCAGCAGACTGAGACTTGTTGCAGGATGACTGTTAACATTGCATACGAGGCACGCTAAAAGAGAGGGTCTATGGCACACCAGTATTGGAGATTTCATTCAAACAGATTCACCATGACAACACAGCATGAAGTCCCAAGCAGCACAACGACCTTGGTTGCTATAACTATGTTTCCCCAAAGCTTGCCACGTTTTTGCCAATGTTCCTACACCTAGAACATTAAAATAATATTAATATTATTATCAAAATGTATCATATTATTATAAAAATGCAAGAGAGGGGCAAGCTAAAACCTATGAATATAATGTTTTTGTTGACGAATACATTTAGCAGGACCCACTGTTGTACGTTTCTTTTTGGGGGGGTAAAATAAATGGGTAGGCCATGTTGAGGTCCTCCGACTCGCTGAGACAGGCTGTCTGGGAAAACCAGCAGCAGCTGTCAGCTGTGTTGGGATTTCTGCTGTGTCACAACCACTGACGTCAGGCTTGAAATATTAATGCAGAGGGCCCCAAAACAGAAAGGTAATATTTCTCCTGGGATTTGAAATAGCCTGGCATTAAGCCAGCGAAATGATTGCAACATGTCTGGGGTCTCCGATGGCCTCCTTTGTGTCTCAGGGTTTTTTCCCTTTCACTTTTATGTCTAGGCCTGGCAGGATGCTTGTGGGTTTGAGATGAGAATCAGAGACACCTTGTGTACAACATGTGTGTTTGTGTGTGTGTGTGTGTGTGTGTGTGTGTGTGACTGTGTGCATGTGTGGTTGTAGGCGTATGTGTTGGCTGATGCAGAAAAAGGTGAAATACTTTTATTTTGTCCTCCATTGATCAGTAAAGCATTGGCATGAAATCAAATCAAATAAAAAAAAAAAAAAACATATTTCTGTAGTGTGCGTCGCGCCGGTGTTGCTGCAGTAGCTTTTTCTTATTTTTACCACACGTCTCCTGTGTCTGCGTCAGAGTTCTCTGACCCAGGGGCATCTGACATGTCAGTATGTCCTCTATCAAACCTTCCACTATAGAAACTCACCCGTGGACGTTGGTGCCTGGCGGGGGCTAAATTGATGAAGCATCCAAACACATTTCGCTCACTACTAATCAGAGGTGACAGGATGACAGGCTGAGACCGGGGTCCAGACGCTCGGCGTGTGACGGACTGTGTCTGTGCGTGCCCGCACACCTCGATGTATTTCAATCCCTATGTGTGTGTGTGTGTGTGTGTGTGTGTGTGTGTTATCTCGTCGCAGAGGGGCAGCGCCCTGGTGCCTACTACCACCCCTCCCATCATCATGGCACATAGAGAGAAACAGCTGTGGGCCTCCCCGACCAATTAGCGAGTCGGGACGGATGGCCGGGGCCAATCAAAGACAAGGTGAGGTCAAACCGGCCAATCAAAAGCGAGGGTGGCTTCAAAACCGGCCCATCGGAGACAAGGTGATGCCATCTACAACATCTGACAGCCCCAATCAGTTGCTCTCAGCAGTAAAAGCAGCCGACAGCTTGAGGTCAAGTTCACAACCTGCGGTCCTCCCTCACGCACGGGGAGCGGGTGTGGGACTCTGGCTGTGACTTTCACTCTCCCCTCAAGATACCCTCCCATCCCTCCCTCCTACTCACCCCCTCCTCAATCCCCCTCTCCTCTCCTCTCCCCCCCTGTGGAGAGAGTTGGCCCAGGAACACAAACTGTGAGGCTCATCAAAATCCCTCTCCGCTCTAATTGCCTGTCGCCTCTTCCTCCCTCCTCTTCCTCGTCTCGCATCCCATGTCTTCTCTACCGTCGAGAACGCTGGTGGAGCGGCATAGACTTTAAACAGTCTAAACCTCTCTCTCTATTCTCAACCACAATCTGAACTAAACCTCTGTGCCTCTATCTTAACTAAACCTCTGTACCTCTATCCTCTTCCTCCGTATCCTAACTACCCCCTTTTTATATTCTCTACCGCTATCACTCTTAAGCCATCTACCTCTACTCCAACCCTTCTCTCTCTATCCTAACTAAACCGTTCTCTCTCTATCCTAACTAAACCCTACTCTCTCGAGCCTAACTAAACCCTTCTCTCTCGAGCCTAACTAAACCCTTCTCTCCCTATCCTAACTAAACCCTACTCTCTCGAGCCTAACTAAACCCTTCTCTCTCTATCCTAACTAAACCCTTCTCTCTCTATCCTAACTAAATCCTTCTCTCTCTATCCTTACTAAACCCTTCACTCTCTATCCTAACTAAACCCTTCACTCTCTATCCTAACTGAACCCTTCTCTCTCTAACCTAACTAAACCCTACTCTCTCGAGCCTAACTAAACCCTTCTCTCTCTATCCTAACTAAACCCTTCTCTCTCTATCCTAACTAAACCCTACTCTCTCGAGCCTAACTAAACCCTTCTCTCTCTATCCTAACTAAACCCTTCTCTCTCTATCCTTACTAAATCCCTCTATACTTCTCTATCCGCCAATTATTGTTCTCTCTTCCTCTATCCCTCTGTGTAGCTCTGTGAGTTATCATTCTGTTCGTCATCCTCTCATCCTTCTCTCCCTTGAAGTGATGTGGCATGGGAGCCCACAACAATCAGAACCACTCTCTCCTTTGCACGTGCTACTCCTCTCCCTGTGAAACATCTCTCCTGCTGAGTCAGCTGTATCGGGTACAAAAGCGGTGACTTTCGGCTCCATCCTCTGCTCTTCCTCCTCGTTCTCTCCACTCCTCTTCCTCACTCTGCCCTCAAACCGAGTGGGCTTGGCACCGAGCAAGTGACTCCGACTTGTCGAACTCGTGAAAGTTGTTCTTTTTTTTTATAGCCGTCCTCTCTCCTCTAATATTTTTTTTCTTCTCTTCCCAGCCATTTTTCTTCTCGTTCACACGTCCTTCTCCCTATTTCTCCTTCTCATATACTCTGTAACTCCTGCCTTGGTGCCGGAGTACTGCACCATGACAAACCCTGCACCCTGACCTGTCTGCGGAAATGCTGAGTCGGACTTTTTCCACACTCCAACTTTTCAAACCCTCTCTCTGCTCAAATCATTGTCCTTCTTAGCCGTTTCTCTCCCTAGCACCTCCAGCAAAATACCCTGTCTGCCTGCAGTCTGTCTTCCTTTCTGCATGCCTGCATGCCCTAAGCTCCCTCTACATGTCTCTCTGTATGAATGCCTGCCTGCCTGCATGTCTTACTGCCTGCCTGTCTGTCTGCATGTATTACTGCCTGCATGCCAGCCTGCCTGCCTGCCTGTCTGCATGTCTTACTGCCTGCATGCCGGCCTGCCTGCCTGTCTGCATGTCTTACTGCATGCCTGCATGTCTTACTGCCTGCCTTTCTGCCTGCATGTCTTACTACCTGCATGCCTGCATGTCTTACTGCCTGCCTGCCTGCCTGCAAGTCTTACTGCCTGTCTGCATGTCTTACTGCCTGCCTGACTGCATATCTTACTGCCTGCCTGCCTGCCTGCATGTCTTACTGTCTTACTGCCTGCCTGCCTGCCTACATGACTTACTGCCTGCCTGTCTGCATGTCTTACTGCCTGCATGCCTGTCTGTATGTCTTACTGCCTGCCTGCCTGCCTCTCTGTCTGTATGTCTTACTGCCTGCCTGCCTGCCTGCCTGCATGTCTTACTGCCTGCCTACCTGCCTGTCTGCATGTCTTACTGCCTGCCTTTCTGTCTGTATGTCTTACTGCCTGCCTGCCTGCCTGCCAGCATGTCTTACTGCCTGCCTGCCTGCCTGTCTGCCTGTCTGCATGTCTTACTGCCTGCCTGCCTGCCTGCCTGTATGCCTGTCTTACTGCCTGCCTGCCTACCTGCCTGCCTGCCAGCATGTCTTACTGCCTGCCTGCCTGCCTGTCTGCATGTCTTACTGCCTGCCTGCCTGCCTACCTGCCTGCCTGCCTGTATGCCTGCCTTACTGCCTGCGTGCTTGCCTGCCTGCCTGCCTGCCTGTCTGCATGTCTTACTGCCTGCCTGCCGGCCTGCCTGCCTGCCCCCAGCGCCCTGGTCTCACAGGGGGTCCGGGGGCTGGCACAGCTTTACAAGGCATCACAATGACTAACACAAGGTAATGACTAGACCACCCAGGAGGTTTAACACACATACACGCAAATAGAAACACACACAGATACACACGCGCAGAAACAGAAAACCTCAATATCTTAACAAGCACACACACACCCACACACACACACACGCACTCAGAGAGACAGATGAACCACAAATAGACAGACCTGCACACATAAGAGAGAAAGATAGAGAGAGAGAGAGAGAGAGAGAGAGAGAGAGAGAGAGAGAGAGAGAGAGAGAGAGAGCAAAGGAGCACGACTCGGAGGGACATGACTTCTCCTTGATTATCATTATATCGTCAACAAGAAAACGACAGTAAATGTTTTAAAGCTGCTGTTTCAGTGATGGATACCTTCTTTGCTAATGTGAAAGCCATCTACATACTAAACAAATGTGCTCCCTCATTGGAAGACCGATCGAGCATAGTATCCATAAAGAAGTCAATAATGAGTTTGTGATGAAGTGGGACTCCGTCTATTGTTTGTTTTTGTTTCTCTGAGGGAAAATAAGAGGTACTATAGAAACAACCATTCTGTCAAGCTTAACAAACATGTCCATGGACTAAGACAACACGCCAATAGTAATATACTTATAGGCTGGGTAACATGTATAATTCAGGTGACAATGACAAAAGTAGTTACTTCTCCAACCATCTATGAATAAAGGAGCACAACACTTGGCTATACTATTTGCTGTAACTGCATGCAATGCTGAGTTGAATTGCTTCCCCACTGCCCAGTGCTTGCTTTACAGTAATATAATGAATGCCAAAAAAACACATTTTGTGTCCTGCTCAATTTCATAGACATGTTTTCTGCGTTGCAATGGGCACTGGAAATCAGTCAGAGATGAATCGTGATGCTACAGGACACATGGAATCGTAGATCATGTACATCATGAGCATCTCTCCTGGACTGCAGGCCGTCTTCAGTGTACTAAAGCCATGGAGGGAGAGGGGGGTGGAGGGGAAAGAAAGAAAGAAAGAAAGAAAGAAAGAAAGAAAGAAAGAAAGAAAGGATAGAATGATAGAAGGAAAGAAAGAAAGAAAGTCATGGTAACAAAAGGACATATTTATGGTAGCCAGCATGAGAACGTAACTGCTGTAGATGACTTGCTAGTGTGGAGCTTTATAATGAACTATGTGTTGGTGCATGTGCGTGGTGCCTCTTTGCAGTATTCTCAAGCCAGCATGAGAAAGGGTGGCACTGGCTGGGGTAGATCTGCCTTAGATTCTGCTGACTGATTATGCAATAAGGTCTAAATTATTGAAGCCTAGTGCTGAGGAGAGGATTGCAAAGACTCTATCTGAGCTGCCTGTCTGCTTGTCTGTATCTCTGTCTCACTGTATGCCTGCCTATCTGCCAGTATGTCTCTCTGTGTGCCTGTCTGTCTGACTGTCTGTCTGTGTGCCTGTCTGTCTGCCTGCCTGCCTGCTTCTTGTTCAGTCCTTTTCTTTGGCACTTTATTCTCCTCACTTGCTTTTATACCAGACATGGGGGGGAAAGGAATAGTGGATTAATTATATTTTAATTTCAAAATCCTGAATGGGAGATATTGAAGGGAAACGGATCACAACAGTATTTAAGCACGTCTGAACCTCCTCAAATATTTGAAACATTACAATACCTAATCTCTTGCCCTGGTTTGTGCTGTATTATATTATTGGGAACTCTAGATGATTGAGTAAACTGTGAGCTGTGAGGTCCAGGGTGAAAAAGAAATAGCAGCAAATCTGGCTATTTATGAATTATGAGCCTTGTTGTTTTGCCATCAGATCCAGAGGAGAAAAATAGTGTTTTTCGCTGAAGGCCGGGTTAGGCACCATCTATTCCAGAACTTCAAATCATTGTCCTTCGGGATGTTATTGAAAGCTCCAAACTTCAAGCCACCCGATCGACTCGACCTGCCATGCCACGTGATTGAAACCCAAGCCAAATAAAAACATTCACCAGCTAAGAAACTGACCGAGTGAAATTCCAGAAAGTAATGAATATATGAATGAATGAACTTACTAAGGTAGCAGGATCTACTTAGAAGACTGGGACGATGCATCGACTTTGCTCTTCATCGTTTCTTAGGGCTTACACGTGGTCCCTCGTTTCTCGATAGAGGGGGAAAAAGAAGTCCGTCCACTGGCTGAGCACATTCAACAGTAGTACGAAAAAAACAAAACACCAGCGTTCTTTATGGTTCTCGCTGCCTTTTTTCTTGCTACAGGCCTAGCCGTCGAGTCCCCTTGGAGGGGATCTCTGTGTACGAAACACAATAGGGGGAGGCAGGTCCTCTCTGGTTAAGGCGTTGGATGGTTGCTGCTGGGAAAAGGGAACGTTGCCTGGTCTACGCTTTAACGCTTGTGTAATTCTCACTAGAACTATAGGCTTGTTGTCGTGATACTGTTTGCCCTCTGCACAGCTATGTCTGTTACCACCCTGGTTAAATAATAGGTTGAGTGGAACACACACCCGAGCAAAAACATGTCTACAGAGGACATTATAATGGAGGATAAGGGAGACCCCCTCATGCGGTTCATAGCAGGCCTCTTTAAAGGCATGACAAAGCCGCTCTGTGAAGCCAACACTCCCATCACCACCCCACCCGCCACCATTTTGAAAAGAAAATCCCTTTCTTTGTGCTAATCCTCTGCTCTCACTGGGGGCAGGACAAGCGGTGAAGACAGCTTAATAACAGCCTTCTCCACTCCCCCTACAGACCGCTTAGGGGAACCACACTGTTACCCAGGCCCAAATAATGAGAGTGGGGTTTGGGCTGGACTGACTAATGGCTACCTGTCTCTCCTCCTGCAGACTCCTGTAAGTACCCTCCAGGTCTATCAGCACCCCTTAACAGGGAATTTTAGCAGGTTTTTTGTTTATATATATATATATTTTTTTTTTTTACTCACCACCATATCTACTAGCTATAGATTCAATTTAGGAAGCGTCCACAGCACATCGCTCCATGAACAATAAAATGGAAGCTTTACTCATAAGTAGAACTCATTTAGGCTAACAGTCTGGGAGATGCAGGAGAGAGTTGGCTATCTATCCAAAGGGGATCATTTGATGAGGTGAGCCGACAACACCGGCACATTCCGTTACGAACACAGGGAGAGTTAGGAAGGTAGGGCGAGAGAGGCAGAGAAAGAGACTGCAGGGGGGAGAGAGAGAGAGCGAGAGAGAGAGAGAGAGAGAGAGAGAGAGTATTAAATGGATGAGATCCAGGGTATTCCATTTAGCTCTAAGAACAACACGAATCAAAGTGTTGGGAAGCCATCTCTCCAGGGAGAATTAGGATAATCATCTAAAAACCACGGTTCATTTTCATATAGTTCAAAGAATTTCACAGTGCTTAAGAGTCCCTAAAAGAAATTCCATGGGGCTGTTGAATGTGTCAAGGTCAGTCAGGAATAGGCACATTTAATTCCTTCAACATTTCTTCAATGAATAACAACTAAAGGTAAACTAATGAATAAAGATGCACTAGCCTCTCTTATAACACCAAGTTGTCTGCATAGTGACACACAAGCAGGTAATATCTGTTCTATAGTTAGTGTAGTATTGATTCACAGTTCCATTAGGACAACAATTGTTTCACAGTTCCATTAGGACAGTGCAAGCTACCGTATGTTGAGTTAGATTGTTGAGTGTATTGAGTGTGATTAAATTTTTTTCTTCAGAAGATGGAAAAGTATTTAGGTATTCAAGCCACGTGTGAACGTGCTTGTTTGTAACAGGCATTAACTAACAATTTGCCAGGCATATCATCTATGTGTGTTCCCCCGTCACGATCACACTGTTTACATGTGAGTGTGCAGATGTAAAGAAGTCAAGGTGGCGTTTATGGGAACAGGCTGCAGTTGCGTCATCCTCAATTGAAATTGCGCTGTGACGAATGAACACTAGCTTTGAGCAGAAGCCGCGGGGTGAACAATCGATTTTCCTGCAAGGAAAATCAGCCTCGACTCGTGAAATGACACCTTTGGCAGTCCTCTACAATGACATATCCCCTTTGATTTTATTAGTCCAACCCCAAGACAAGTTTCCTTTTCAAATGAGAGAGACACAGTGAGCAATATGGCAGTAGGCCGGCCTTTATGTGCCCTGGTCCATTGCAGCCTCTTGACTCTGGTTGCCATACAAGGGCTAAGCACAAATACTGCACGACTAGGCCTTAAGGGGGGGCGGGAAGTAAAATAAAAACGAGAGAAGAAAACAAACATGAAAGGTTTGTCGAGTAACCCCAGTCCTGAGCCTTTGCCCGAGGCGGGGCGTGACTGTACAGTGTGTGTTTTTCCGGATAGTAGCAGAAGAAGAAAGGGGGTTAGGTGTTACTGATACACTGCCATACACGCGGACAACAAAGGTTTCTCCCACTGTACTTCCTGCTGAGGGGGGACTGGGTGAGGCAGTGCAGACCAAAGGACATGGAGCAGATATATTTGTCACAGTGATGGATTGAGCAATATGCGCAACGTTATGAATGTGGTGTCAGCGGGCCGTGTGAACTGATAAATGAGGAGGTCCACCGCTGGCAGACTTTAGCTTACGCTAGTGTTCAGTCAATGGCGCTTTGTGTTCTCGCTGTCTGCTGTACAAAAAGCCTGCACGTCTCATGTGTGCATCATTTTGAGTTTGACTGGGTTCGATGGCTGGAGAGGAAATCGGATATTGTTTGTTTCAATGTGTTTCCCATACGTTAACTCACTGTAGATTATTCAGGATTATTAGGTCGAATACGTTATAAGTTATATATACATTATTGAGATTTTGCGATTTTGTGCGTGGTGTTGGCACTATCTATCCAGACATTGTGCATTGATTCATTCATTTAGAGGTCTGCAGGAGGATTTACAGCAAGGAGTAAACATCAATCAGAAGCATATATAATACATAAATTCTGCCAGGCAGACTGCTGGGTAAGACCAAACTACCACAAAAGATATTTTATTCAGATATGTATTCTTCCTGGCATATTAATTGTTTTTCTTCTTATTTTGAGTCTTTCTCCATACTTCAGTCTACCTCACTATTCACCAATATCGAAGTTACACTCTGGAAATCATTGCCCATTAAACAATTCACACCCTAACAATGTCTACTTAAATTGGAATGCATAATTACAGTTTTATGAATTATGAATGTCTATTGGATTGTAAAAAGCCACTTGTGGGATATCATTAGGCCCCTACTGATTTTCGTCTTTAAATTGTGCAGATGCTGTAAATCCAAAAGTTGCTTATGAGAAATAAAAACTGCAAAGATAGAGATGAAATCATACCTATGTTGACATTGGTGTTTTTGTGCAAAAAAATAAAAACACTTATCGTAGAAAAACAGAAATATATATTACATTTTGATAAATCCAAACTTGTATACTGTGCTTTCCCAAGCCAAAGTACCCCACAATAAAACAATGTTTCTCTGATACCTGAAACTGAAACGACAACAGTTTCACCGTGACAACTGTTGAAGCGACACCTTGCCAGACAGAGAAAGTTCAGGCTGACTCACTCAACAGCTGCTCTCTGCGTCACACCTATCCACCATTCACACACGCTCATTAGCTTACCGTGGTCTTTTTTAAACCACAGTTTCACTCACAACACTGGCTCACAACTGCTGCTCACTGCTGTCACTCACTGTCATGCTTTGCTCTGTTGCCGCACACCCACCTCCACCCCACCCTCCACCTGCTGTGGGTCTGTAAGCTCAGTATCTGTCAGGGGAAGGCCAAACCATGGTTGTTCATCGTGTGTTTTAATATAATGTCGGGTGGGAAGTCATTTAGACTCCTACTGCCTACTTTCAATGTATTACCATATTATTGTATTAGAAGTCATAAATTGTAAAAAAAAGAATATTTGTACATTGACCTGACTAAAAAGCAGTTAAACAGGGAAGCAAACAGGTTTGAGGTAAATTGAATTCAGACCAAAACCAGATTGTGGGGTTTTTTCCAATCTAAAACACTCTTTGAATATATTATTTATCTAAAAAAAGCGCAATGGGCGTTTAAGTGCTTGTTGAAGTCATCAAAACAATTTACTACTTTACAAAATTCACCACTAAGCGGTCGCCATGGTAATAAGCACAGTCTGTTATCCGTGTTTATGGTGGTAAAATACCCTAATACACAGCTGATGGGTGCCTTCCAAGAGGAGGGAGTAGTAATCAAATAGGCAAATTAGAGCTGCATTAACTGGCCTGGCGGCTTTCATCCCCCTTTGCTTAATGGATTTATAAATAAACACACAGGGACACATGGATGCAGGGTGGGAGGCAGGAGGTGGGAGAGAACGGGAGGGGAAGACTACAGAGGAGGAGGAGGAGGAGGAGGAGGAGCTCGGTGAGCAAGAGAGAACGAGCGGATGAGAAGAAGGAGAGAGAGAGAGAGAGAGAGAGAGAGAGAGAGAGAGAGGGAGAGAGAGCGTTGAGACTTGCTCATTACGCCGCCATGGCAACAAGAGGCACCCGTAAAACACAAGGTTGATTATTGGATCAATACCCAAGGAGAGGAAATGCTCCTGGGGGGGGCCTGTCAGCCAAATCACAAGGAATAGTCAGAAATAACTGTTACTCTACAATGACCATGTGTGCATGTGTGGGTCTGTGTAACAGCACATGAATAGGGCGGGCATATTTATGAAGCAACATATGGAAAGACACTCTGACTGATCACATCTAAAGTGTGTGTCTGTTCTCAAATGGATCAATAGACGTTTCTCACGTTGCCATGATGCTCCTGGCTCCATGGCATTTTATAGCATCTCCAGCGAGTCTACGGTTTGTTGAGCCGCGGTCAGCCTCTTTGGAGAAACGCGAAGCCCTCGTGGTCATTATTACCCGTATCAGATGCTGTGGAGGGAGAGTTCAAATGGATCTGGAGGAGCCACGCAGGGCACTTTTCTCAACACACTTAGCTCTCTCCCTCGGCCGCCTCTCATCTGGCAAACGGGGCAGTAAATAACCAACGGCACTCTCTTCTTCTGTGGTGTGTTGATGTAGAAAAACGACGGGGTGGGTGCTTTCTCTCCTCTTCTTCCTCCTCCTCCTCCTCCTCCTTTGTCTCCTCCTTCTCCTCCTCCAACACCCCCCCACCCCCCAACCCCCCACCCCCAACTGTCCTGGAACCTTCACATTCTCCCCCAATTAAACCACATGATGTCCGCAAATCTCAGCTGGAGACTGAGTGAAGAGAGGAGAGTTGCGTGCCAACTCATGGGACACACCAACGGTAGAAGTGTGTGTTTGTTTGTATGTGTGTGTGGGACGGCTTTTGTTTGATCACAATGATGACTATCGGCGGGTATACACTGTAGCCTTACTTTCAGAATACACAATGGCTTAGCCTGAAAAGTAGAGTGAAGTATCCCAGTGTGCATTTGCGAGTGTGTGTGTGTGTGTGTGTGTGTGTGTGTGTGTTTGTGTGCGCCTTTGTGTGCGTTGCTGATTTTGGCCAGAGGTAAACATGAAGATATCACAGATGTTAGCCAGATATGTCAAATGGCTTTAACTAATAGATAAAATATATGCATATACAGAGAGATATATATCTATTTTTTTTGGCTGTGTGCGTGTTTGTATTTGTTCTTTTAGAAACCTAGACACAAGGAGGAGAACAGCCTGTAACCTTATCACAAAGTACACAACAGCTTCAGATCTATAAAAATAGAGAACACTTTTATGTTGTGTGTCGGGGTAGCTGTGTGTGTGTGTGTGTGTGTGTGTGTGTGTGTGTATGTGATGTGTGTTGTTCATCAAAAACAGTGGCTATAGGTAGACATGCCCCGTTTCCTCAACTTTGTAAAGGCTTTAGAACTCAAAAAGGAAAGAGAAGTTCTGCTTGTGTATGCAGTACCAGTGAAAAGTTTGGACACACTTTCAGATTCACTTAAATAAGAAAGTGTGTCTAAGTGTGTCTACGTGGGCATTACATGCGCATATACGTACACATATACGTGCGTATATATGTGTGTGTGTGTGAGTGAGTGAGTGAGTGTGTGTGTGTGAGTGAGTGCACATATGAGCACAGCAGTCGCGTGTGTTCCTGATCCTGTACGTGATGCGCGTGTGTGAGTGTAACCTACAGAGCGTTACTTGACAGCCAGGTGTTTTATCTCTAGTATCTGCTGGACCTCCTGTGTGTGCGTGTGTGTGTGTGTGTGTGTGTGTGTGTGTGTGTGTGTGTGTGTGTGGGTGTGTGAACTCCTCCATTTATGTACCGGAAGACGTTTCAGTACGGTAGCTTCATACGAGTTCATGTCCATTGGGGCTGTGTACAGCCTTCACTAGTAGATAAGATTCACCACACATGATTTTCTGGATGGTTCAGATCCAGTGTGAGCAGAACAGCACACAGCATCAGTTGTCTGTGAGGCAAGGCCGGCGTCTACCTAAACACCAGACGAACACAAACCTGCTCAATAGGGTCCCACTAACGGCCTAAGAAGAGCAAGAAAGGCAATGCAATTGTCCCTATTTTTGAATGCTTCACTTCATTGTAGTTCCCTTGTTTTTATTCCAAACAAATGTTTTTGTCCACAGCCACTTTGGAACACTTAGCAGACATGGCTGACTTGGTACATGCCATGGAAATCATCGAAGCAGCCAACAAGACGGTAAGGCACAGACAGTTTGCTGGCATCAGTGGGAAAGTGAAATTGAGAGGACGGTTTCAAACCGGGGTAATCCACTCTTACATTTCACAGACATACACCAAAACCAACAATTACTAATTTTTCACTTGAAAATATACTTCGGTTTACAGACGTCCACGTCTGCTGTGCTCTCTCTCTCTCTCTCTCTCTCTCTCTCTCTCTCTCCCTCCCTCCCTCCCTCCCTCTCTCTCTCCCTCCATTTGTGACAGCCAACAGTCTAGTGCAACACGCTGGGTCTGATTACGTTCACTATTCCCGTGTTGTGTGACCAATGATGGGAACGTAGCTCAATATAGGTCCGATTACTCAGACATCGGGAAGTACCCCTCAATGCTACAGCAGACACACACACACACACACACACATATAGACAAGCGGCACTGCTTCAGCTGATGTATTGTGGAGGATTCTCAGGGAGGAAAACAATTGTCTGCTTGAACAGCTATCTAACAAGGTGTGATATGTATTCCTTGATTAAGGGAATGAGATATAAAATAGCTACACTTCAGAGAGAATCGCAAACTCAATCATCGTAATACGTAATACGTACTAATAACTTGTCATCCTCATAATTCCCCCCTTTCAAATTCTCCTCCTCTTCATCACTATCATCGTCATCATCATCATGCTCATCCTCTTTACAATCTCCTTCACCCTCCTCCTCCTCCTCTTCCTCTTCCTCCTCCTCCTCCTCCTCCTCTTCCTCCTCCTCCTCCTCCTCCACTTCCTCCTTCTCTTCCTCCTCCTCCCCCTCCTCCATCGTCTCACCCGCTTCTCTGGAGAGCTGCATGAAGGCGTCCACGCCCTTCTCCCCGTAGCTGCCCTCGGAGGCCACGGTGGAGACGTAGTTCCAGCCCATTGCCTTGACGATGTCCACCATGGCCTGGGCCTGGTAGGAGTCCGGGGGCACCACCCGGGAGAAGTAGTCGTAGCGCCGGTCGTCGCTCAGCTCCGGGGCCGTGGACGCATAGCTGATCTGTGGGATCTGGAGAGGGGTAGGGACAGAGGGGAGGGGGGCGTTTGAGTTTTAGTGCATAGTCCAACAGCCAGCGACAGGGCAAGAAGGGCTGAAGAAAATCCAGAAAGAGAAAGAAATTGGGAAAACCCAATATGTCTTCTAATATAAATGCGAGCACTTAGTTTGTGATAGAAGGGCAGACTGTTACAGAAGACGGATACAATGATAATACACATGGCAAAATCATTTAACAAGTTAAGCGATTCAATTTAAACACCTCAAAATACCACTTTTTAGTTCAAAATAAAGGCATACTGTCAATTAATTCAACAGTTAAGCCAGCACAAAAAGCCTAAAAAAGGAGCCGTGTCTACCAGTGATAGCAAAATCCCTCATGAGCAGGAAATTAGTTTGACAAAATAAAGATTAAAGTGTGCTTCTGAGTAACTATATTTTCTGAAAGCTGGTTCAGAAGTGGTGGCACCTTTCACCCCTCTACACAGGTGTGTATCTAGCCGGTGTGTGTGTGTGTATGTGTGTGTGTGTATGTGTGTGTGTGTGTGTGTGTGTGTTTTGAATGGGGCTAGTTTAGATAATGCTGCTGTCAGTCAGAGCACATCAAAATTGCTTTCTCTGTATTCACAAGAGAGAAAGGAGTTGCAACTGCCTGCTCACTATCTCTCACCCTCGCCTACACACACAAACACACAAACACACACACACACAAACACAAACCCCCACACACACACGCACACATATGCACACGCACACACACACACACACACAGACACAGCAGGATGCTGGTTTTAAGGTAACAGCCTTGGGCTAGAAAACACTGTCAAACTGTAGGCAGCTTCAACCCCCCTCAACTTTTCGGCTCCATTGTCCCACTGTCTCTACAAGCTTTTTCTTCTTTGACTCACTCTCTCTCTCTCTCTCTCTCTCTCTCTCTCTCTCTCGCTAAATCTGACCCTTCTCTCGCTCACACCATGCATCTTTCATCAATACTACTACCTGTGTCTGACAATCCTACAGACAGCCAAACACACACACACACGCACGCACGCACGCACACACACACACACACACACACACACACACACACACACACACACACACACGAGAATACTACCAGGTGGGGATAAACGGTAGCCTTGGTTCCAGTATTTATGTGTCTGCGGATGACAGGTGTGTGTGATGGAGATTGTGTGTGTGTGAGTGTGTCAGTGAGTGTGTGTATTGGTCAGACCAGCTGGAGAGAAGGACCCCCATTATTTCACTCCATTATCTTTGTCAATCACTAGGACATATTGAGCACGCTGAACCTCTGTGCTCAACCTAGGACAGACACACACACGCAGGTGACACACACATACAAACACACACACACTTGTTACACATATATAGTTGACACACACACACACACACGCGCAAACAGATACACTACATAGAACGTCTTAAACCAAGTAAATTCCCCAAAACCTAAAAAAACTCACATCCCAATTAAACTTGCAAACAACCAAAAAGCTGTCTATATAGTTGACTGAGCTCACAACCTACAATGCTAAAAGTCGGCATTCTTCAAAAAGTTGAATAGCTAACACTGTCCTCAATATAGCCCATTGCGTAAATTCTATGGATTTAACAACTATCTGCATGGCCAACCAGTAACACACATAGCTTAAGCGATTGCATAGCCTATTGAACCAAATGTCAAGCACGATGTCTGCCATTGTGTGGGCCCTGTCATAGAAACGTATGCAGCAAAAGTATGTTTTTAATCTGATCGGCCACAGTGGGAATCAAGGGAATCAAATTTCAGCCACGCCAGCAGCAAACTTGATCCATTATGCTTTAGTCCACTATATGTATATACATATATATATATATACATTGTAAAAAAATATTTGGCCTTTTAGTTAGTTCAACTTGATTTAATAAGTTAGTTGTACTAAAATTCTGAAAACATTGAGTCAACTTGTTATTTCAAGTTGGAACCTGACCAACTGATCAGGCAAAACATATTAGTGAATGCAACTTAGACATTCAAGTTTACTCAAGAACCATTAAGTTAACATACTGAAGACATCACCTGACTCTTGACCACGTGAAGTAATAGTACAGGGAGTTGAGGTAACACATTTGCATTCGTCCCAGCAAGTTCTTAGATGTAATATTAATTATAATACAATTTATTTGGATTGTGCTTTACTTTGCAAGAGTAATCTCAGAGCGATACAATCCCTGTTAAACATACATAGCAAATTATATAAGGCATATGAAAAAGATATTTTTTTTGCAACTCTTACTCTGAACACTGTTATTATTAATCACGACCCCTGAAATTAGCAATGAGAAAGCTGATAAACCAGCGTCTTGTGGTTGCTTGGACTATAGTTCGCGCATCTTTATTCGCCTAGTTTGAACTGGCATATCGGAAAGCGACTGTACAGATATTGTGACGTTTCCAATGCTAGACTGAGCAGTCCTGGCACAAAGTTAAGACCGGGAATATTACCCCAAGCTGCCGCGGGAGACAATTCAGACGTGTGTTCCCCTCCTGTTATCTAATGTGAAGAACGTAGCATGTGGTGGGACCTGACGTGTTTGGTTTGTTAAGGTGCGGTATCGAGAACATTTATTTATTAAACTTACAAATACATGTCAATATCACTAAATAATCAGTTTGCTGTATGTCAGTTTCGTCAAATTGACTTTTCATAGTTAGTTGCATGAACTTAAATTGAAGTACATCAAACTAAAATAACGAAGTTGCCAGAACCTAATCTTTGCTCATCTTACTCAAAATCTTAAGGCAGCCAGGTCAGTCATAATTATAAATTGAGTCAACTTAATTTGTTTTACAGTGTGTATATATATATACACAGAATATAGCCTATAGCATATATTTATATAAATATAGACACTCGATGACCATAGTTCATACAAAACGTATGTTTTGATGTTTTGATCACCCCACTTAGTCAGAGTGAATAAAGAATACCATTACACGATTATTCAACGTGAACTCTACGCTACCTTGATCGTAAGTCGTACCTCCTCTGTCACTGTCATTTCTCCTCTCTGAAATGATGAATGAAGTGAATGAATGAATTAGCTGGATGAGGCGATTCAGTTAAAACGCCACTGTTTAGTAAACCAGGTGACAGAATGACAACGGTGACCAGATGAATAGTAAAAGGAATCCAAATCAAAATGCTCCAGATACATTTGGACTAAATAAAACATCAAATCCCTAGAGAAGGTGCTGTCTGCAGTATAATGAGAAGTACTATTCTTTAGCATAAAGAGTGGCATAGAGCCTTAACCAGCTTCTACCCAGACCTTTTCTCTACCTCGGCTACAGAGAAACACTGTCTAATAACACAGCGTCCAGTGCCAAGGAACTGTCTGATGTGTAGTACGGCAAAACCCGTCTCCACAGACCATCACATCCCCAGCACAGGTGCACGGCTAGCTGTCTTTGTGCTAGCACGTATACGCCAATATTGAAACTCCATGTTTGCTGATACACAGTTAGTTACACACGAGTGCGTAAATGCATACGCAGTACAAACACCCAGATAGTCAAAGTGCAGCTGCTTACCTACACAGTGTCTGTGATTGAGTGTGATAGGCCTATTGTGTTCCAAATACTATATTATTACTGTGTTTACTATCTGGGCTGTGTGATTGGAGGAATCCATACTGGAGACTGAAACAAGGAAGGGAGGAGGAGGGACTGATGGATTTCTTACTCTGACAGAGAGAGAGACGTGCAAGTGTGTGTGTTTGTGTGTGTGTGTGTGTTTGTGTGTGAAGCTTAGAGAGGGAAATGAGCAGTTGTAATGAGATCAGTGATTTGCTGCTGCACCTTCAGCTATAGCTGGGTCATTGTGATTAGGATCCATGCAGACACACACAGACACACACACACACACACAAACTACAGAGAGCTTAACAAATGAGGTTGAAATCAACAAAGCTCCGTCTGCATCTAAATGGGAGTCTGACTCATGTGAAAGTCCTACGTGTAGTACACACACATACGCACACACACACGCGCGCACACCCACACCAACACAAACGCACATGTCAATGTGTCTGGCAGTGGAATATAAGTACAGACAGGTCTAGCAAAACACAGGTGCTGAAAATAGGAGAATAGAACTGAAGAAAACCTGAGGTTTACACAGTGACTCCAACACACAAATGAATGGAGACTAACCTACATATTTTAACATGGGCTTGCACGCATGCACACGCGAATGCATACTGCAACACTTCCGCACGAGCGGCACCAGGCACACACACACATAAACCCCATCCAGACACATGGACTAGTCCATGGTGGTAGAGGGAGCAGGGCCTCCCCTGTCCCTGCCATATGTTCAGTGTAGAAGTATGTTAACTAGACCTGGTTGGTAGATGGATCTTAATAAACAAAGCACCAGCTGCTTTGGCACCGGCTCAATAATGGTCAAGGATGGATCAGAGCGAGGGAGGCAGTAGATGAGAGAGGTGGAGGAAAAGACTTGAGCCAGTGAGGGGAAAAAGAGAGTTGTGGTTAGAGGAAGAGAGGGATGGGGTGGGGTGGAAAATGAAGAGGTATCAGAGAGAGAACAAATGACAGCATTTGATAGAAAAGTCACTCCCCCACGCACACCCTCAGACAAAAACACCCACCCACACACAAACACACACACAGGCACACTAACACACACACACGTAGACACATACCCACACCCACCCAAACAGGCACACTAACACACACACCCTCACACACAAACACACACAAACACACACACAGGCACACTAACACACACACACACACACACACACAGAAACACACACACACACACCCACACCCACCCAAACAGGCACACTAACACACACACCCTCATACACAAACACACACAAACACACACACATAGGCATACAAACACACATACACACACACACACGGGCCCGCTAGCACAGACACTGCCTCCTGGGATATTTTGTCTATCTCTAATTGCGTTTGCTCCGAGGGGTCAACGGCTGACTGTCACGGCGGAGTCAGCAAAACAATAGCCTATCGTTAGGCAATTATAGCAGCTATGTAATCATTGTTTCTATAACCTCCTACCCATGACACAGAGAGGAGGGGGGAGGGGGGGGGGGGCTTCACAAAGACAGTCCTTGCTCTGTCTCTCCCATGGACACATGACCCTCACTGGACAATACGTCTGTTGGTGGACGCACTTTCGAAACATTTCCTCTCACGAGTCCATAAGGGTGAGAGTGGGAATAAGGGAAGAGGCGTCGGAGTTGTCACAGGGAATGCCAGTAGTGGCGTTCCCAGTGTCACCACAGTTCACCTCTGTCGATTATCTCCTTGGTGGGGGCTGGCTTCTAAATCCGGTTTGAATATGAGGCTTTAATAATAGGTTACATTCCCATTCAGCTTCTGTTCTGTTGAAGCGCTCCAGACTCTGACCTTTCCTTGTCGCTGGGTCAGAGAGGGATGAGCGGGGGAGGGGGTGGGAGTGAGGGATGAAAGGGGAAAGCAAAAGATGAGGCAGAAAGAGAGGGATGACCCAGAGGGCATTTGGTAATCCCCCTTCCATCAGAAGATTTTGTCTCCTGCCGTCATCATGTAGACATTGCTTTTTATATAAAAAAGTATTAATGTATGGTTTTATCAAAAAATGTCTATGAATACTGTGTACAATTAAGGCAATAGTGCTTGGAATGCATTTTAGATATCAATAGGCAAACAACGCAGGCAATATAATGACAAACATTAAGGGTAAAGTAGCATGGTATGTTTTGATCTGTTAATGTTAGACTATTGAGAGAACAATATCAATACATATTTGAACATGTTATATGAGAATAGATGGTTGTGTCTCATGTCACTATTACAAACACTGGTTTAAGCTCATCTGCAAAATAAAAAAAATAATAACAAACACTTAAGATGTGGTACTGGCACATTCACAAAGTAGCAATAGGTCAGCCTAAATGTACTGTATCACTAAGAGGGATTTATTGCTTTTCTTTATAACTATAGCCGTGTAGAATTGAGGCTATTGCACGGTAAGCTTTTTGAGAGCTTGCCTATTTTGGTTTTTCCGAAGTTGAAAAAAAGCAACATGGATTCCTGGAAGTCCTCAGTGAACTGTTTATTTGCAGGACTCACTGCATTGCTGTACGCACAAGGATGCCACGGTGAGCCATTGAGTGCGTTCCCTGAGTCGAAAGGACGAGTACTGCGAGATCGAAGAGTGTGTGCGAGTGTGTGTGCGTGCGTGCGTCGCGCGCTAACTGCACGGATGCAAAGGAGATGGAGATGAAGTGGAGACGGTTTCGAGGCTGAAGACGAATCTAATGGTTCTGGAGTGAGATCCCCATGCTTTGCATCAGAATGACACGAGAGCAGCACAGCACACATAAGCAGACAGACACACACACACACACACACACACACACACACACTGAAAGCGTGATGAGAACGACAAACAGAAGAGAAAAAAACATAAAAAAGAGAGAACAGCAGAGTACAAAGGAGGGATGAGATGAGCTGATAAATAAAAGTATTTGAGATCCAATTTTCCAACGCCATTGTTTGCTGCTGAATGTAAACAAATGAGCCATCCCGGGCGCTTTCCTCGTTACGAAACAACAGAACCATAATAGCCATAAATAAAGGCAGCGCTTGGACGCCAAAGCCCTAGGAAATGGTGTTTCTCTGGCTCAGTGATCTGCAGTCATAAAAGACAGTGTTGCTTGTCCAGAATATGAATTATGAGAGTGAACATGTAGCCACTACAGCGGTGTACAGCGGCCCCTGTTCTGAGGTCACTGATATAATACAAATGGAATCAGACTTTTTTTTTCTATAACCACAACTAGACAAAACAATGACATAACAGGATAATATTTTAATGTAGACATTGTTTTTATTGTCAATTATCCAAGTTTAAAACTTCTATTATATTTGTAAGTATATTGAAGAAATATATTTTTTAAGCAGTAAGAGTGTTTTAAACCTCAAAGTATCTAAACAAAAAGGATCTTCACTATTTGAATAAATGCTCATAGAAATGAGTAAGATTATTCTGAACACATATATTGTACATTCATTCATAGTACATTCATCTTTATAGATTCATTTTGTCTTCTCGGAGACTAAAGGGGAATTTGAATGCAATTGCATGTGGTTCTACCGCAAGGCTATTGGATAATCGGACTCGGCAGGGCTAGTCTGGGCGAGTCTAGATAAACACGCTAACAAGAGCGAAGATGGAAAAACCGCCGGTGAAAAATCACCCCTTAAAATCCTTCATCGGGAAATCGCGTCGTGTCTCTTTTTCTTCGTCTTCACTTTCGAACAGAGTGAGTGGCCATAGAAATGTAGCCGGCCCTTCTTCGTCCTACGGTGACATGTGAGAGCCATTCCTCCAGAGCTACGTTGCCGTTGTCACGTGTGATTGCTGTTCTCTCCTCTAAATGAGTCACGGTGTAAGGGGCTGTCACAGGCCTAACTTATTCCTCCTCTGCTTGGCCTTGGAGACGCGGCAGTGAGATTAAATACAGGAGGTCCAGCAGATACTAGAGATAAAACACCTGGCTGTCGAGTAACGCTCTGTAGGTCACACTCACACGCGCGCGCGCACGTACAGGATCAGGAACACACACGCCTGCTGTGCTCATATGTGCACTCACTCTCTCTCACACACACACACACACACACACACACACAGACATATATATATATATATATATGCAGACACGCCACAACTCTCCTGTGCATATCTCTCTCTCTCTCTCTCTCTCTCTCTCTCTCTCTCTCTCTCTCTCTCTCTCTCCCCCTCCCCTTCCCTCCGAGGTTTAAACGATATCACCGCTGACTTTCAAAGCAGCATTCACCAGCCGTGCGGCGTGCTTCAGAGAGATAGGGAGTTCCACAGCGTCCAGCATGGCACTGAATCACAATGCCCCCTCTCAGACGGGAATCTGAATCCCCAAATGACTCTCGCCCATGCGAATCCCAATCGCACACGCTCTCCACACTGCGAATCGGAATCGCCCCGACTCTCCTCTCGCTGCGTCTGGATGAACACTGACTCTCCCGTTCGTCAGGTCCACCGCTGCGAGTCGTTCTGGGTAACGTGCCTAGCACAGCAAACCTCACCAGACTCCTTTGACGGCCGCTCCGAGCCACCACGCTAACTCTGGAATAATCCTCCCAAACAAGCCTGGGCCTCCAGAGGTCAGTTCCAGCGCGCTAACAACAGCCAGATTAGAGGACGTCTCCGCTTGTCACATGACCCAAAGCAGGATTAGGGATTGCCGCTGGCCTTTCGGGGGCCCACTGTTCCTGAAGAGCAAAGAATGCAAGAGAACTTCAAAGCCTGGATAACAGAATGGCCCGGGCGCTCTGCAGAGCAGGAGGATGAAGGCCCACAGAATGAAACTGATGGATTCAGAATGCCATCTTTCCGTCGCATCCTTTGTATTACGTTCTGTTTAGGGGATTCTGTACCCTGTCTATTCTCGTCGGTTTAATGTGTTTTCACTTTTTCCATGCAAAATGAGCCCCCTAACTGCCTTTTAAATAATAGGAGTGCCAATCTCAACCAGACCCAGACATACTAAAACAAAGGCCGAATGGTTATGGTCGCACAGTGGGGCAGAACTGTCGCAATAAAAAAAAGACTGCTCTTTGAAAAAGTTGCAATGGGGATCATTAAGCATCAGGCAGTAAGGATGGCAATGGCTGTCATTAAAACGCAATGGGTGTGAATCTGGAATCATATTCCATGAGAGGAACAACCTTCAAACTCAACTGAGTTTAATAATGAGTAAAACAATTTGTAAGAAAAAAAGTGTTTTAAAATTAGACATGTAATGATACTAATACTCCCTCTGTACATGTGCATGAGTCATTCCTAATTTGGTGTCTGTCGGGTCACAATACAATGTTGTTTTAAGCTCCTGAAAACACACTTTGTTTGGATTTGGTACAGTGCAAGGGTGCTAAGTATATGGGCAGATATAAAACAAGAATGTCATGCTCACACATGCCGGACCAGTGATTAAAGGGAGCTCACACACACACACACACACACACACACACACACACACACACACTGCTGGTGTAGCCTTCAGAACTTTGCCTATTTATAAAGTGGGGCCACACTTCAGGCTGAATTTGATTTTGTTATGACCATGCACACACACATTCACACACACACACACACACACACACACACACACACACACACACGTACATATATACATAGCTATTTGAATAGCAGGGCATCTCTCCAGGCGAGTGATGGTGTGATGCACACGTCCACTCAACCCGTCCCGAACACCAGGGACCTTGGGCAGCCTGCCTCGAACCCTTAACGCTTCATGCACATACACACACACACACACCTCAAGGTGGCACACAGGGACTGACATACAGGAAAAATCGTGCACACACACACACACACACACACACACACACAGAGTCTCATTTTCTCTGCATCACAAGACAGGCACTAGCTCCCTGCCTCGCCCTCACTCAACAGGAGCTGGACACAGTAACCAAGACAACAGCGATGGAGGTTCTGGAGACACTGTGGGTAGGAAGCCACCGCATGCTGATATCACACACAACACAGACGCTACGGTTATTAGGTTTGACACACACACACACACACACACACACACACACACACACACACACACACACATATTCGCACCAACACACATACAACAGCCGGAAAGCAAATGAGGTTGTGACAGTGTCAAAAGGGCCATATTACATTAGAATGGGCAATATGTTGCAAACGTAAAATGTCGTACTCTCGTCTAGAGAAACATATACATCTATCTATATCCACCATGTCACATATGTATATATACAGTGAAGAAAATAAGTATTTGAACACCCTGCTATTTTGCTATTTCTCCCACTTAGAAATCATGGAGGGGTCTGAAATGTTCATCGTAGGTGCATGTCCACTGTGAGAG
>JAVQIZ010147750.1:22500-36439 GCA_036023535.2 Galaxias brevipinnis | reverse complement strand
ATATTATTCAGAGCGCGTGCGCGTTTGGGTGGCTCTCAGTGCTGGTTGACTTGTTTTCTCTCTCTCTCTCTCTCTCTCTCTCTCTCTCTCTCTCTCTCTCTCTCTCTCTCTCTCTCTCTCTCTCTTGCCACCCCTCTCTTCCCCCTCTCTCTATGAATTACACCTTCCATCCCCTCCTCAAATATGTGCAAGCCAATCAGCGGACGAAAAGCCTGAGCGTTGGTCTACTGTTCTCTGCTACTGTCAGTACCTAAACGGTTCTCTTATCAAAGAAACACTCCACCACAAACTGCATTATATCACCGTTTTACCATGGGAAGTGCTTGTTTTGCCTGGGACGTTTATTTGTTTATCGTCCTCATAAATACTTGTGGGGTGATGGGGAATGTTGGACCCGCAGGTAAGAGCTCCTCTCCGTCTTTAAATAGCCAAAAAATACACCTTTTTTTGTCTACCTTATTTTTTTTTTTGTATTTTGTTCAATTTGAACCGTTCAAGTTTCACGTTGTTATTGTTTATTCATCGTGGAGTGCTAGATAGTGATTCACTATCAAGTAATGTTGACAAAAAATACTTTTGATGAGCGCTTTTAAATTGAAACTTAGACATAAGACTAAATTATTTAAAATATCGTTGCATAAATTACAAATTTGTTACATTTTATTAACCAGCCGAGAAATTTTAAAATATATAAGAAATAATTTGTTTAGCCAATTTAGCCAACATTTGTTTTCCTTCTAGTTTTGGACACTAATTTCTTATGAAGATTGCGCGCGAACAATCCATGCTTTTTAATGTCTCCAATTGGGATATTGCACCGTCAAAAACCAAAGAAGACTATGAATCAACCTAGAAACAGTAGTTATTTTAATGGATACTTATACTTTTTTCACAATACAATATGTGGCACATGTATGTATCGAATGATTTCACGAACTGTTTCAGTCTAGTCTAAAACTGCGTGAAATTATTGCACACATTTTTTATATGAATATCCTACAGAGCATCTTTCCCAGGTCAGTTTGTTGCCTCTGGCCCACCATATGGACAAGAAGCTTCCAGGGAGAAGGCTGCTTGACGGCCCTGTCCCTCCCTCGAGGAACGCACATATCGACCACCATTCAGCAGCAGCACCACCACGCATTGTTCCCCTCTGTGGGCTGAACAGAAGTCAATATTGAGATAGTCACTAAGCTTGGCCAGGGTCTGGCCAAAACTGTGAGGTTGGATAAGGGCCGGTATAATGCATTAATGTCTGCAGCTGTGGCCTATAGTCTGTGATTCTGGTGGCAGCTTATTCCAGTATTTCATTATTTTATGTATTTTTAGGTTCCACAAGATTACTGACACTGAAGCTGGACATTAACATATATGTTTTTTTTATAATATATATGCCATCAATTATTGCATTCAGCTATATGGAGATCACATTCACCTATAATTCACCTATTGTGAGCTGCATAGGTGGCGTGCCAGGCAGTTAGACTCAACCCCCCTGTGAAGCAAAGAGCCAAGCTGCTGAAGGAGATAAAAACAGGTCCACCCTGCTTACAGCAACCCTACCTAACATGGGCTATTTATACAAGGAAGATGAAGGGATAGGCAAGGAGAGAGTAAAGCTTGGCGACTGCAATTTCAGCAATAACTCACAGACGGGATGAGACTCAGGGAATTATATCTTTCTCTTTCGTTGTAGTATTTATATTTCTTTTTTTTGTTTGTTTTTGTTCTTGTTTCTCTCGATCCTTGTCTTCGTAGTGTCATTAGTTGGCCTATTGCCCCTGGACCTCGCCCCAGATGTGACATGGTCTTTTTAACAATGACCTGGTCAACTGGGGAGCGAACCCCTGAGTCCAACAGACACGCCCACAATCATACCCATAGCCACATACTCCTGTCTAAAAAGTATCTAGCTATGTTTGATAAAAAACTTAAAAGCACCTTGTAACGGAGCCCTTGCTAACTGGAGACCCTAAGATGTTGTGCTCTGAATTATCTGTGTCTGTTTTGTATGTGTGTGTCTAGATGCAGACGAGTGTTCCGAATCGACAGATGACTGTCACATTGACGCTCTCTGTCAGAACACTCCCAAGTCCTTCAAGTGCATCTGCAAGCCAGGGTACAAGGGGGATGGCAAGCAGTGTGAGGGTGAGTTCAAACTGGCATTACTGCTACGCCATGCCCCCCTATTCACTCATCCACAGATGATACCTGTCATCATAAACCAACAATTCTCAATTCCTCCCATCTCTCTCGCTCCCTAACTCAACCCCTCCCTAATGTTTTAGCAATCCTAAGTGATCAGCATTAATGTAGGGTTTTACAGCTGTTATATAGTCTCTCTCTCCTTCTCTCTCTCTCTCTCTCTCTTCCTCCCACAGTCACACACACACACACACACACACACACACTCACACACACACACACCCCACCGGCTTTCCTAATGAACTGGGAGGAAGTGGTCTAAGGGAAGGTGTGAGGGTGAGAGGGGGCAGCACCCGGCTGTGCGTTCACACCTCCACTCACTTCTGCCTCAAAGAACACCACAGCTGGAGCTAACATTGTGCACACACACACACACACGTACGCACGCATGCACGCACACACACACACACACACACACACACACACACACACACAGAAACAAACACACACTGTCAAGGCTACTGTGTCAAGTCTGGGTACGTAATGTCAGTTGTGAATTATTAGATTCAGTTGTGAATTATTAGATTCAGATTTTCCTTGTAAAGAATCTGAATGGGGTATTTACATGCAGTAAAGGAAGGTCTGGTCTGTAGTCAGACCATGGCAGATTGTCCTCTCCGCTGGCTCTCTGATTCGTCACAAGTCTCCTCAAGTGTCTTGTTTGTTTAAGTATTTGTGTGTATGTCATCGAGCTAATCCTGGGGATATTCGACACTTTTCCCGTTTGCTCAGCTGTGTGCGCAGACACACAAACACATATGGGGGCATCAAGCAAATCTCTCCCATCTCCTCCAAGGACTGCCGAGTGGAGTTGAGCTCTCTGGCACATGCAGACACACACACCAACACACACTTACACACGAGGGAATGTGTACCTGCTTTCAGTGGCTTACACCTGGCTACCAAATAGGACTGGTAGAGGGACCTACGAGTTACCTTAGCTTCGTTCTAGCTTCAACCTGGTCTCGTCAACTGTGCCCTGTGTTGATTTGTATCAACCTGAACTGTGACACTGGAAAGATTGAAGAACATTTAAATGTCAAGGACGTGGCCTGCCCCAGACAGACCTGCTGAGAAAAAATGTATTGAAGCTGCCGGTCTATTTTAAAAAGCCATCCCCGGCTGTCCGCCTTTTAAAGTACAAGAAAACGACACGAGCAAACCAAACAATAGTCGTGGTTTTCCTACGAACCCCATTGACGTGTCGGTGGACGTGCTACTGTCTCTGTGTGGCTTTGTGCCAATGACAGTTTTAGCTATAGCTTCATGCAAGGCTACACATGGTGTGCTAGCCACAAGGCTTTATCTGTTGGTGAGAGTACATGATGTCCTCCCATGCACGAGTGTCCTGTACGGAGTGTCGTATGACCACAGCGCCGGCTGCAGCCTGTGGAGGAGAGCCACAATGAAGACGGATGGTGGATGGGAGTGGACCCTTGACCTCATTGATTAGATATGGCCAGCGTAATTGGCCTGCTGTGTTTCCCATCAGCAGGCATTAGCGCGGCGCGGTGAACACACACTCATTAAGGAGGAGCAGCGCCGTGGTAGCTTCCTGGAAGCATCGATGCCTTGGGAGCTCTGGTGCTGCTCTCTGCACCACCCCCCCTCCCCCCCCTCTCTCTTTCTCTCTCTCTGCTTGTTATCTCCCTCTCTTCTTTCTACTTTCTTTCTCACAGGGCCGGCGTCAGTTGTCAAGCATTTTAGCAAGAGTTATTTAACCCTTGGTTACATCTTTGTGATGTCAAACCTAAGCTTTACTACATCCGTTCACACTGTTGTGTTTTTTTGTACAATGTTCCAACCTATGGGCCTATCTTCTCATCTTGGATTCCTCCCATTAGTGTCCTTCGCCTCTTCTCCCGTTCTCAAGTGAAAGCTCTCCGAGGAAAGCCGCTCGCTTCTGAAATCTGATCTGCTCGTTTATGAATGCTGCCCTCTCTGTAGATTTTTCCACGGGCTGATATTGCTCGGTTCGTTATGGAAAAATGTGAACCGAGGGCCCTGCGCTGTCCACTGCAGGATGGGAGGATGTGGGGGAGATGAAGACGATGTATTATCAAAGCCCGCTCCCCACCGAGGTCCTAATGCACAGAAGACACTGAGCAGTGTTGATAGAGTGTGTCAGAAGATGGCTCAGTATCAGGCCTTTCTCCTCAATGTTTCGGCTTGCTCCTTTTTTGGACACTGGAGCTCGGCCATTTGAATGGTCACTGAACTTGTCTCGGTAATACCATGGGCTCGTCTTTCTGTGCTACAGCAGAAGGTTGTGTGTGTGTGCAGGAGCTGCTACTACTACTACTCATTATGAAGTGTTTTAGCAAAGTGTGTTTTATCCCTCCCACTGAGCCCCACTAGGCTCTTCACCCGCAAACAAGTGTGTGTGAGTGTGTGTGTGTGCGTGCGTGCGTGTGTTTGTGTTTGTCTGCTTTTAAGAGTCACTGTGGCTGAAACTGTTTGTCTACTATTTAATTTTGGCCTTGGTGGAATCAAAGACAGACCTGAGAGGCCACACCCCCGACAGTGGCAACACTTATGTGACCTGCTTCACAGAAAGACAGAAAGGAGCAGGGAGAGAGAGAGGGAACGGAGCAGGAGATCTCTTGAGGTGATGGAGATTGCAGTGAGGCATTGCAGACAGGGAGGCAGCTGAGGAGAGGTGGCAGACAATTACTAGGCCATTGTCTGCCTGGTGTCTGGATACCCGTCACCGCTCAGGAGCTCTTCTCACTGGCTAGCGCGCCACACACACACACACACACACACACGTACGTGCACGCACACACACACACGCACACACTCTGAGGAGCAGGTCAGACTCAGCTGGAGGTGGGTTAGGCTTTATATAGCTCTTGTCTCACACACACACACACACGCACACATACACACACAGAGATAGACACGCCACGTTATCGTGGTATCTCTCCCCTTCTGTTTTCTCAGTCCATGATTTTGTAAAACATATGAGTATAATCCCTAACCATTGCCCTTGATATTGTTCATTGGTGTAGACATGTTCTTATTCCTGTGGGGAAGCTATGTCTAAGTCAGGGGCTTAATGAAATGGGACACTATAAGTTCATGCAATAATATTGTTTCTGTTTTTGCCGTGTAATTCAATCATTTAGATAAGTATGCAAGAGTTTTATTTCAGAATTGATTCCTTGTCCCTATCTGAAAATATTTCAGACCTGTGCTTAAGTATCTTACTCAGCAGTGTCAAAGTGTCTGTCAGTCAACGGTGTATCCACCAATAACTATCACAGTAACTGTTGTTCTTAGACCGGACAGGGAAATGATGCTCATTTCCCCAAGCTTCCCCTTCCTGGACAACACCCCCCCGCACCCTCACCCCCTCCCTATTGGGGCACGGGGTCGTCAGCGAAGGTGCCTAATTTACTTGATGAGATGTTGAGCGTAAACATGTCCCCGGCAATTAGAAACGTGCACGTGTGAGCGGAAGCAGCGGCCGAGTCAGAAGCTGTCGGGGCGCCGCTGTCAGATGTCAACAACAGCTCCGGGCCAGGAAGTGGCCCTGCTGGGGGCTAACTAGAGCCAGCCACACCTCCCGCCCTCTGTCCCTTCTCGTCTTTCTTCTCCCTCTCTCCCACCTTTCTTTATTCCCCACTCTTCTTTCTGCCTTTCTTTCCCACTTCCCTGTTGCATATTTGTTTCTCTTTCTCTCTCTTTTTTTAAAGCCCCCTGTGTCTGTTTCTCTCTCCTGCACCTCTGTTCCAGGGCCTCAAGCTGTCTTTTTCTTGTTCAGGGCCCAGGTCGCGCAATCCAAATCAGGGTATGAGTCTTGACCCCTGTGCCATTGTGCCGGCCTTGCTCTGGCTGCACAGGGCTCTGTCACACGATGTCACCGCGCTCCGTCACGTCAGCGGGTACAGACTGAACTCAGACAGGAACCAATTAATCACCCGTGCTCTTTTTGTTTTATCCCCCGCTATTCACTTGTCCTCGCTGTGCATTTCTATCGCTCATTCTTCCCTGTTTGTTTGGAGGTATAAAAGAGGGGCATGGGCTGGGATGCCAGGCTGCGGCATTCCGTCTCAGCTGGCAGCGTGCAGGAGACGTATCCAAACATCCCGTCAGACCGGTGCCTTCCCCTTCCAGCTTCGTCCCTAATTGGTTCCCAATGCCTTTGGGGTGAGCCAGCGATGACTGCAAGGGGTTTGTGTACACCGGGCCCCGTCTCCTTTAAAGCCAGAGAGGGCCATGGTGATCTTTTGTTAGTGTGGGAGAGAGGGCAAACAAACAGTGCATTAAAAGGCAGCGATGTATGGTGCGCCTGTGTGATTGGCTCTCGGTAAACACCGCTCCGTCTCCAGAGCATCTCCCCGGAGAGAACATTTGTTGTGACAAAACCAAGCATGGCCTTGAGCCTTATAAAGTCATTGTTTGACTCGACGATTGAACAGTTTAATATTTCTTACCAACGATGAATTGTCCGGCAACGTCTGGAACTGCACGAATGTTGTGCGAGTACTGTTACAATACTTCCCGGATAAACTGGTGGAAATGTAATTGCTTTGCGGCACAAACATTGCTAACACAGGAACATATGTGACTGATAGCCGACGGAACTTTAAACTTAGCAGGTCCATGTAGTTTACACAATGATGTAAACAAAAGCTAGTTAGGAGGCCCATACGTTTATCAACCGGAGCAAGTTTGCAGGTTAGATAACATTGCTATCTAATTTTACCTTGCTGCCACAGCACACATGCTGTCTGTAAATTTCTACTTTAATCTCAATCTGTGATATATTTAGATTGTAGACCCACTCTGGAGACCGTCAGACTGTCAGAAGAGTGTTCTGTAGCCAACATGAGAGCTGTGTTGATGGTAATGAGCTAAATGAGGTAGCACTAGCGCTGGCTGTGCTGTGCAGTGTCCAGGTCTGGGTTCTTTTCACAGGATGTTGAGGTTGAGGCAGTGTTCCTTATAGAGCTCAGTCTGTCTGGCACAGCCAGTATCTGACAGAAAGATTGGCAGGTAAAGAGACAGAAAACCAGTGGACAGGTATGCAGACTTTACAACCAAATTATACAGTGTGGACAGGTTGGCAAATATACAGGAAGATTGCAGATGGAAAGTTAAGTCGCCAGACAGACGAACTGACTAAGAAAGGATAGAAAAAAGGGATTTGAAAACCTAAGGGAGAGAGAAAGACAGGTAGAGTTTTTTTGAAATGAATGAAAAGTGGAAGATATCGAGTCAGGTCCTAAAGAGGAACCAAGGCTGCCAGCGCTGATTAGGCTGACAGTTTTGACAGGGACAGAGAAACAGAGAGAAAGCAGATATCTGCGCCATCTCGCCCCATCAAACGGATCAGCAGAAGGTGGGGGCTGGTGAGGAGGAGGAGGACATAAGATGGGGTCTAGCTGGCTGCCTGGTTGATCTCCTGGAGTTCTCACGGGGGGGGGTGGGGGTGCGGGGGGGGGACTGTTTGTTTAAGTGGCTCCGCATGGCAACCACTTGTGAGTGGTTCCCTTGAAGGGCTGGGCAAGCTCAGCATGAAGGGGGGACATCCCTGTCGAATAAACACTAGCCGACGGTCTCTTCATCCACCCCCTATGTACTCCACCCTAGCGGCTTTGGCTGGACCCTCTTAATGCACTCACTGTAGGGCGGCAATAAGGCTATAGACAGGTTAGCTACACTGGGGAACTGGAAACATCCACCTCGGAACCTGTGGTTTATATTAAGCTTCTCACCTTCAGTCATTCTCTAAGTTAATGTGGGCCTCTCTACCCCTGTCCCCTCTCTCGCTTTCTATGTTGACCTGCCTCACTGTACTTGCCGAGTCATCGATCGGGGTCCCCCTTTCCTCTGTTTGTGTCTCTCCCTCCATTTTACTCTAGTCTTCTCTCCTGGCTTTGATGTCCCATTCATAAAGTGTCTCTTTCGTCTTTCAGACATGGACGAGTGTGAGAACGACTACAACGGAGGCTGTGTCCACGAGTGCATCAACATCCCAGGCAACTACAGGTGCACCTGTTACGATGGCTTCATGCTAGCCCATGATGGACACAACTGTCTGGGTAAGCCTGCTGCTGCAACACAAACTGAACTGTGTGCGTATGTGTGTGAACTGACTGTGTATTTGTGTGGTGTGTGTATTTGTAGTGTGTGTGTGTGTGTGTGTGTGTGTGTGTGTGTGCGCGTGTGTGTGTCTGTGTGTTTTTGTTCACCTTTGTCGGTTCTGTCTGTTCTGCCTGTCAATCTGACTCAGAGCTTTTCACCGTACAGAGTGTCTCTGTCATTGTCTGCTGTTGTTGGGCTTCTTTCAGTCAGTGTGTTACTGTTGCGAGGGTCTGGCAAGGTTGAAGAGCTTTTCTCTCTGATTTGTTCTACAGATAGCTGGCATGTATTACTGTATTACTGACAGATCCAGGCCATTTAGTCCTAGCGCTGTGTTATTGACTTAGTGTCAGGCAGACAAATGCTTTTCTCCTCAGTGCAACATGGGGCTGTGCTTGGATGTGCTTAAACACATTTAATCCTCTCACTCCCCCCGACCGCTGACTGACACGAGGAAAATCCAAATATCTCGTTTGGATGCTCTGCGTGCAACCCAAACATCTGAGTGAGAGAGTGTAGACATGCTATTAAGCTATGTTGATGCCAGGAGAGAGTGCTCTGTTTGTTTCGCTCAATAAGACTCGCACAGCTGTTGTTTGTAGTGGACATTGATGTGGTGTGATGAATGGTTTTGTCTACAGAGTGACTTAGTTATATGTCCAAGAGTTTAAAATGCAAAGATAGCAAAAGCTAATTTAGGCTAGATCGGGTTAATCCAAGATGTGTTCCAGTCTCTCTTCGGTGAGGTGAAACCCCCTGCTGCCCTCCACTGTAAACCAAATGCACCTAGGCCAGACGCATGAGGAAATACTTGCAAATATAAGAGGCTTTAGCGCTTCATTTCCTTCAATTGGTTTCCGTACCTGAATAACCAAAGACGGTAGATAGTAATTCCATGTGTTTATTATCTCCCTGACCTGAAATCTCTCTTCATCAAACATCCGCTTGTTGTTTTGTTTCGGTTCTGAGAATTGACTTTGTTTGCCAAATGTTTATATTGTCAGCTAAAAAAAAGAAAAAAAAAAGACTAGTTTAAGAATGTCAAGGGAGTGTATTTAATAACTTGTTCTTGTTTATTTATCGTCAAAGTTTTAGGATGACATTCCACTGAAGCTTAAAATCTTAAATTTCAGTTGTTTTTTTTCGTGTGGGTTTGTGGGTGTCACCAGTTATATATCCAATCGTGTTGTTGTGTTCCGCAAGGCTGTTTTCTGGGCTGTAAGTGTCTGCACCTGTTTGCTTGCTGGTTAGATATGTGAGTTAAATTGTGTGTGTTGTGGTTACCTAAAGAAAATCAGAGTCCAGACAGACGAGCAATGTGACAAAATATCTTGTCATTACCTACCCTCTTTGGCTTCTTAGAGATAAGCCCACATGTCTTTAATGAGTTTAATAAAGGCTTCATTAAATGTCAACCAGATGCTGCCTCAGTACACAGAGACTAATTAATCCTGGATATGGTGTTCAAATAAGGTAGTTAAGGGGAAAATCAAATGACTAAATATCCCATTTGAATTTCTTTCTTTCTTTCTTTCTTTCTTTCTTTCTTTCTTTCTTTCCCGACAGTCCATTCTGCCTGCCAACTTCATTACCCCTCCACCCCACTCTCTCATCTACTTCAGTATTATGTTGGTTATCTTGGCCATGCATGTGAACTGGAGGCTGTCCAAACGTTCCTCTAGAGGCGATCGACTTGCTCTCTATTTGACATCTTCATTGTGGAATGTCTCAAATATAACACAGAATGATGATGGGGCTGGGAACTCGGGCAGGGCCACTGAGGAGCGTCACCATGCTGACAGCTCTCGCTGCGCTCCCTGTCTCAATTTTTTCTCTGTCTCTGTCTGTCTAGCTCTCTGTCTTTTTCTTTATTTGTTTCCTCTGTCCTCATCTCTCTCTTTCTTTCACCTTCTCTAGTTTTTCTTACAGCAGCTCTCTGTTTTTCAGTTTACCTGTACTTAGTCAGATAATTTTGGTTGTCAATTGTTTGAGAAGATGGCCATAATGTCACTTCAAGTGTTGCAGTGAATGCCAATAACATCTCTGATTTAGACAGTGACACTCAACGCACAAAACTCCAGTACTTCTGTGATCTTCTCTGAACTCATCTTAGGCCAGAACCTTTAATTCTCTATCCACTTCCTGTCACGGGTCGCAGAGGTGAGAGAGTCCTTTAAACAAACCGGGAAGTCAGAGGTCACGACCCCTTTTGTTGGCACATCTGGCCGCCAACTCGCCGGCCTTCCTCCCTGCGTTGCCATGACGTCTGGAGCAGACAGCAGCAAGGTAACGAATGTCACAGGAGGGTCCCAGGAACAGCCGGGCCGGCATTCAGCACGCCAGGCCTTGCATCCCCCAGATCTGATGGATGGGCTTGGCCAAGGACGTCCAAACGGGTGTGGCTTTGTAGGGCTGGACTCGGGTTGGCTCTCAAGTCGGAGGACCTTGTCCTTGATCGAGAAGTAAGACCATAGGGTTAGGGTGCCTTTGAACAGGAAGCTGGATAGAAGAGCAAAAAATTGTTAAATGGAAAAAACGACTTGACAGATGTAAGGTCTGGCAGTGAGTTCACACGCTAAATACAAGCTGGGGTTCTTCCACTTGAGATTGTAGCTAGATGCTTAGGGTGTAGGAGTCAGACACCGGCGAGCAATTTGAGGTGTGGTGCACGTTAGCTCACATCATCTATATTTAACCCAGTTTGTGAAGATATACGACGCTCTGGAGTTATGAATTCCTGCACATTGACTCATGGATACCTCACCATCAGCAGCCTTTCCAATGCTTGATATGTACTGTCATCGCCAACCGTGGCTGTCCACAGTGCCCTTGGATGCATGGTTACCATGTAAACACAATCTGGAAGAGGAGGACACGTAGGCCCGCGGCCCCGCCACGGTTTGGGCTGGAGGCCTCTCTCCGAGCGTCCCTCCTCTATATGGGGGACTACGTCAACAAGGACTTCACTGTTTGTTATGGTGTCTCGCTCTCGGGTGTCTCACTCGCTGGAGGATTTATCGTGTCTTGAAGTGCGTGGGGCTGAGCGTGCAGGCACGCCGGCAACCCGTGCACGTGTGTGGTCATCCTCACTCGCTCAGGCATGCGTGCTCCCTCCACCTCGCACTCGTACAAATGGTCCTATCAACACACACACACACACACACACACACACACACACACACACACACACACACCGCTTCTGACAGCAGGCTGTTTACCGCCCCGTATAGACCCAGTCCTCAGGAAGCTGTCACAACATCACACCTCATCAGCATGGCTTTAATTTAGATGAATTAAAGTTGGAGGTGTGTAAATTCAAATCTGATGTTTTTTCCGGACTTGTGAGAACATTAAGGCCGCTAACCACCACCGCTGCGTTTGGCCTCATTAATCTTCACTATAAACAAAATGTCAGGGTTTCACAGCTTTTTTCCAATTCAGGGACACGGTGGCCCCAAAGAGACAGCCAAGGCTACAGACACAAATTCAAATGGGTTTGGACTGCACTTCAGTACCCTAATGTGGTATATGTTTATTAGTTGTTTTTGGCTGAATTATCTCTGTAAAGTAGATTCTATGTCAGTGAGATAACCTTTTGGTTGTTTCTGTTTCCCAAATGAAAACAATTATCATTATCACTTTTAGTAGACCAGAAAGCTTGGAAGGTGCATTCATTAAATTAAATGAATGAAACCTCATTTGATTCTGGGTAAAAGTGTTTCAGCCTCGAAGTGTATTACTCCAGAAGTGGTGTCACAGTCTCCCAGATGGATTGCATTCACAGGTTTAGAGCTGTAATTGATTGAAGATGACCTAGTTGCTCTCTGATTAAGGAGCGGGTTTTGATTTCAACTTTCCTCTTTGTTTCGTTTTTTTTTCCCGGGGACACAGCTGGGCCCAACGTGTTGATCATTTGCTGCCCTAATGTCTGTAGCACTCACTCGCAAGTTTGTTATCTTTCTGACGCGTCCTTTTCATCGAGAGGAGAGATCTGAAGGCTGCCTTCCTAGCAGGGGAATGACCTGCAGCAGAGTCACAGAGAGGGCCAGTCCTGCACAGTGTATGCAGGGGGAAGGGGGTCTGTAGGGGAGCAGAGCAGGGCCCAGCGAGGGGATATGTAGGCCATGTCTGAAACCGTAGGGAGAGAGGCCGCTCGTCTCTCCTCTTCGCTCTTTGTTCCATGCGTTTTCTTTAGTTTCTTCAAACCCCTTCTCTCAAATACTCCAACCTTTTCGCTCCGATAACTCAAATCCTTTCTCCGACCCTTTTCCCTCCTTCCAACCTCTGTTTCTCCCCAAATGCCCCCCCCCCCCCCTTTCTTTGTGTCGACTACATCCCCTTTGCGTCCACATAAAAGTTTGCGCGGGTTTACACAAGCACGATCAAACAAACTGTGCGGCTCCGGTTGAAACTTGCCGCCGCGTGGCCTGGCCGCCAGCGTGTTTACGGGAGAAATGTTGGCACAGATCAATTGGATTTGGAGGTGACTGATGAGGAACAGGCCATTCTATTCGCTCCGTCTGGGAAAGGCAACGCATCAGTCATATTGATGTCGTGTTTAGTTATGAAGCCTGTCTGCCAGGGCACAGGGAGGCGGCGGGGGGAAATGTTGGAAAATGTGGCGGATGGGGGGAAAAGTTCAGCGAGGGCAAGGAGAGCTCTACCGTGGCGCAGGCCAGCTTTGATAGGAAGCTTATTCCAAAGATTATCAGACTATGATGTTCCCAGTCATAATTTGCGCATTCGATGGAAAGTGGGGTGTGACAAGAGAGCATTAAAATGCGTTTGAAAGAATTGAAAGGATGGCTCCGCCTGTTCTCCTGAGTGCACTGTATGCAGGAGGCAGAGCTGTGTGAGTGTGTGTGTGATGGAGACAGAGAGGAGGTGGGCTGGATGCTGCAGAGGGCAGCTGTTTGACGGAGGCCAGAGCAGCTGTGTGCTCTTGCCCTGTGGCGTCGCCCTGTCACCCTGAACCCGAGTCTCCTCACGCTACAACAGAGAGCCTACTGTTCTCCACGCAACCCATCCACTGTCCACTGGATTCTAGCAGCACGTTGTAGTGCTTCCCTCATCCATTAGTGAATTGTTTTACCCTCCTTCTTCTCCTTCCAATGAGTAGAGGAGCCAAAAGAGAGAGTATAGGGGAAGGAGATGAAAAGGTGAACAAAATAACTGCACTTAATCTTACACAGATATTGAGGCAGATGCAGACATATGTATCTGGACAAGCAGTCGTGTACAGAAGAAAGTTCATTGAGGGAAACCAGAAGTCGTCAGACACAGATAAAACATGTTCTACGTCTCATGTTTCATTTATTTACTGTACCCTCTCCTTCCCCCGTGACAGTAAAGTCTCTAACTAGACCTTAAAGTCTCCCCTGGCCACTACTGGGAAGTTAACAAGCTCGCTATTAAATCCTAAAAAACTGTTTCCATGGACTTAGAAGAGAGAGCAACAAAAGTTACAATAGACCCACACAGAACAGGAATACCGTGAGAGCATACAGTGAAAGGCAGTAGCTGTGTTTGTCCTACAACAGGAGGGGCAATGTTAAGGCTCATAGAGGTGTGTGTGTGTGTGTGTGTGTGTGTGTGTGTGTGTGTGTGTAAAACCTGGACCCGGAGCAGACAGCGCATCCTCTGG